>JANHGB010054841.1:45957-68395 GCA_026283785.1 Coracopsis vasa
GTGTCCCTGTCCCCTCCGGCGGGCGCAGCGGCTGCAGGGGGGTGCGGTGCCAGGGGCTGGGGGGCGGCTCCGGGGACTCCTTTTGTCCCCCAATGGCTGGGCGGCGGAAGGGGGTTAGTGAGAGGGGCGAGTCCGCAGGGACACGGTCCGAGGGGGCTCCGGCTTTGTCTTTTCCTGCGAAGTGCGATGAAATAGCAGCTTTCGTAGCTGTTTAGGGGTTCTCTGTTAATTCTAAACCTCGGGGTAGCAGTTTCTGCACCCTGGGAGAATGTGAAATCAGCGTTCGTGCAGACACTCATCTCCTTTTTTTACAGTCTGAAATAGCTATCTCAGGTAACTGGAGTTGACTCTAAATGTGATTCCTGTGGGTTGACTGCTCTAAGCCTTATTCACGCAAGTAAGATCTATGTGCATGAGTAAGATAATTTTTTTTGCAGAATGATTTTGCATGTTTCCACCCCGAAGTGTATAATCTCTCGTGGCTTTGGCAGAAGATGGGCTTGTCCGTATCAATGTGCGTGTGTGCAGTCACTGTGAATTTTGGCAGCTCATAAGTGATCATTGGTAAAGGTCCGGTGTCTTCCTTTTCTTCAAGAATACACGAAGTGGGATGTGTGCCAGTGTTTTAATACGGTAGAAGCAGCAAGAGTCTCTCTCAGAGAAAAGATCGAGGAAATGATTTAGCTTTTGTGATGGTCGTCGTTTCCAGCCAGCATACTTTTAAGCTTTTTATTTTAAATTACAGGAAACAATCAGGTTTTGTCTTTACCAGCATGTTGATTAATGATGGACAGATAGGTCTGACACTAAATTTTGATGCTTCATGTAAAATAAACACTTTTCCTTCTGTCTTCCATACCTATTAGCTTTTAGGAAAAAGGTGACTATTAGGTGATGATTTTCTTACAGTTTGAATAAAAGAAATAGTTCAGTATAGGCCAGCTATAGAAAAATGGACACGCTTGGCATGGAGGGCATAGCTGGATGTGGAGCTGTGGTACTACCTAGCAAAACTGTTCTTTGTTCATAACTTCTCTCATAGCCAAAGCATGACGTCTCTAAAACTTAGTTCTGGGAGTCACATGAATACTGCATATAACTCTAGTTTAGTCTATGGTAGACTAGTCATATATGACTTGCTGTGAAACATGTATTGACAAGGATTTCATATTTATGATACACACCATTGACTAAATGACTTAATGCTTCATCTTTCTTTTTCTCATTAATAATCTAATTAGGGGAAGGCTCTGGAAGAAATATGGAATTGAGACACATTCCCAGTGGATTCGCAGTGAAAAAGCCACTGCAAAGCAGACAGTGTAAGAGGAATTTGCAGCAGTGCTCATCACCCAAGGCAGAGCCACATTTTGGACACTCTTAGCTTGTGTTTAGGCTCCAGAGTAAATTGCTCGATTTTCAGGTCTTTCTGTTCCGTTCTTAGACTTTTATAACCACAGTTCTTTGAGGGACCTTGAGGGAAATGTGTCTGTGAAAGCCAAGTTCTGAGCCTTCAACACTTGAGAAAATCAAGCCCTGAGCACTTCAGAAAACCTGATCCTTGGGTTACAGTCACACCTCCCCCTGTTCCCATTATAGAGGCTCTTTTAATTTTTACATCAGATAGAATTATAGGTGTAAAATGTAGCCACAATAAAACAAGCCAATGAAATTACTTTAATTGGGTATTTTTTTTAATGTAGGAGCCAGTGGGATTAATGAACAGCTCCATAAATACATATGATAAAATGCAAGATTGGTGATAGAACTGTAAGGGGCACTTAATCTTTAGACAAACGTAATAGGTAATGGCTAAAAATAGTATTTCCTGTTTCTACAATAGAGTTATATATTGTAATGGATATTAACTGCAACAAGGTAGATTGGTCCAGAGCTAGAGGCTTTGACCATTTGTACCTGCTGACCTCATGGCCTATTTCTTGATTTTCCTTTAAAGTATCACTCTTACGTGTGTTTTTGACAGTAAACCACAAATGCAAACCAAAAAGCTATTCTTTAAAGGGAAAATTAGAGCACAGTGGCACTGTGATTCCTCGAATGTATCCTGATCTTTCGTAGCTTGGTGCAAGCTGCTGAGCTGTGTTCAGGTTGTGCCTAGATTTACACAAGGGGTTGGTCTCGCACATGGGCAAGAGCATCCGTGCACTAGAAAGAAAAGAATTAGGTCTGGTTCTGATCCTTTAACAGTGTTTGAAGTGTTTCAACATCACTGCTAGATAAATGCTTTCGTATTAAGGTCAATGAAGATTTCGCCTCTTTGAAAGCCCTGGTCTTGGCCTCTCAAGGAGCTGTTGAATTATAAGAGCTGGTAATTATTTATCTGCCTACATCTGTGGCTCAGGACTCATTGACACTGAGCACAAAGGAGAGAAGAAAATGACAAATGATTGTCCAGAAGCACGTCCTCTTGGTGGCGGTTGCTTTCCCCCTGGTTTATTAGGGCAAGACTGGCAAGTTTGGGGTGTGGAGAAGACAGTGGTTAATTAACTAGTGCACATCTAGCCCTTGGAAGATGGAAAATACTGTATGGGGATCATTTGAATTAAGTGCTGTTACTCCCTGCTATTAAAGAAATTACTTGCCTGCTCTACTCAAGTTGGAGTTGTAGGCAATTTTAAACCATTATTTAAACTGTGGTTTAGGTCTGTTTAAGCAGAAGGGCTAGGGAAAGTCTTAGGAAGAAATAAAAGGTAAAGATTTTCTTGTTTAAGTCTTTTTGGTTTGTTTTTTTTTTAGTGGTTGCAAAATCTATGTATACGAGAGGGAGGAAAAAGGAGTCAAATGGAGCCGAGCAAGAAGCTGTGGTGCGAGGTGAAATTCTGATACTGTTCTCTTGTGCCACCCTGCAAATACATTTGCATTTAAAATTTCCAGGCGAGCCAAACTGTAGGACCAGTGCAGAATGCTAAACAAAACCTGACAGCTAGCTCGGGAAACTCCACATAATGATGCCGGGCATTCCCTTGCTTGGACAACTGCCTTGAAGATTATTTCTTGTAATGATTATGGATCTGAAACAAAGACAGGTGCAGCAAAGAAAAGGAACATTGGTTTCATTCCAAGCTATTTTCACTTGAAAGTTGTTTACTTTCTGTCGCATTAGTCTGACTGCTGGAAGACTCGCAGGAACTGTAAACCCCAAATCCTTCCTGCCCATCAGCTAGCCACAATATACTCCTTTGTGTCGCTTAGGCTGAAATTCAATCTGCTCAGGAGGCTGATGAGTCCTTCGGGGCGCAGTTGTGGTCTGAAAGATATTGGGTATCACCACAGAGGTACCTTTTATGCTGCTTTTTCAAGCAGACAAAGCAGCAGCTCCTTTGGGGAACTTGGTGATGCGTGTCCTTTCCAAGAATAAAACGTATTTATGCTCAGTGATGGTGTGATGTAGAAGCCAGGATGATCACAACCGAGGAAGGAACGTGAAAGGCATCAAAAGAGCTCGGTGGGTTTTACCTTTTCATCTGCTTAATGATACCTATATGTGGCTCTGGTTTCGGTTTAGTTCTCGCTGCCATCTTTAAACCTCATAATTCACAGCGTTAAGTGGGGTGCAAGCCTGTTAGCACTGACATTTGAGCTGAATTTCTGGGCCTGTGATACTTGAATGGAACCAAAACCAGGAAAAAATATTCAACCATAGTTCAAACAGCAGTAAGGGCCACTGAAGTTGACAGCACAACACTGGTAGGGTGCAGAGAGCAGAACTGATATTCAAGGAGCATCTGGACAATGGTCTTGGTTGTATGTTTTAGTTTTAGGTTGTCCTGAGAGAGGCAGGGTGTTGAAGTTGATGATCCATATGGGTCCCTTCCAACATGATATATTCTATGATTATGATATATTCTATGTATAAAACTTGGGTGTTTGCAGTTACTGGCAATGAACTGTCCCTCTGCAGACAGACTTGACGGTGCAGAACAGTCTGAGGAGCCTGAGGGATGGAAATGGGAAAATAAAATGAATGATAGGTTAACATGTGTACTGGGTGTGAAAGAGCACATGCAGAGTCAAAGACTGGAACAAATCAAGGGCCTGTGGTCAGGCATTGCTGCTGCAGTGAAGCAGTGGAACAAGGCAGCTCAGTTATCTGTGATATCCTGGTTATGAATGCAAGAATAACAGGCTTTGCATGTATAGCATGGATGTGTCTGACTCCCTGGCTTTGCCTTTGAAAGTTTGAGAGGGAAGGGAGAGCCATTTAGGAGAGTAAAGGGGCTGATTTCTGAGGAATTATTAAAAATGCTTAGTATAGATATCCAAGAAGCAAAGATACCAGCAATTTCAGGTGGGGGATACTCAAGAGATAATCACTTAGCATTTGCAAGAGCGTGCAACTATAGACTTAGTGGGCTGCAAAAGAGAAGATAACTTGAACATCAAAAAAAGCTTCCTGATGTAATGAAGCTAAAGAATCTTCCATGGAAAAATGCTGGTAGCATTGTTGTTTGGGGGTTTGTACAGCTCATAGAGAGCTCTGAACAATGTTCTGTAAGGCTGGCAGCTCAGAGTCACATCTTCTCTGGCTGAACTGTGCCTGGCGATTAGGGTGGAGGTTTTAGAGACCAAGGCTCTTTAGTTAGGAGGCCAGCTCTTCTGCTGGGAATCAACTTCTCAACAACCCTGTGTGGTCTGCTGGAAGGGACAGAGTCATCCTCTGCTAGCTTGGATAAGATGCCTGTAAGGAGGGAGATGGACTGGATGAATTCACAGATCTTATTCCATCTTCAGCATGTGATCCAGGAAATACATGTGTGCTTGTCTTGCTGGCAACTGTCATGCATGCAGTTATGCTGTAAAACAAATGCTATAGCATCTTGTATGCCTTTCTGATCACACAGCAAGGGAGGATGGGAGGAGGGAAGTGATGGAAGATGCTTTCCTGTGGTGAGCACAGCAGGTTGGGCTACAAATACTGCTCAGTTTACGTCGATTCTGTTCATTTGAGTCTTTGGACCCATGTTGAATCCTCCTCTTGAGGAAAAGCTAGAAAGCAACAGGCTTGGAGTGTTCTCCTGCTCTAAGTTCCAGCCATTACTGGCAAAAATGAATGTTCTTTGACAGTAGTTACCTTTTCCTTTGCTGACTCCTGTAGTAGACACAACATTGCGTACTTGCCAAAATGTGAAGCACGACTTCAAAAGCATGCACAGCTCTGCTGAAGTGGTAGGTGATGGACAAAGAGATTAGAAGGGCCGAGGGCCATGCTTCAGAATGCACCACAGTCGGAGCTTGCTGCTTTGGATCAGCTCCAACAGTTCCTCAGTCCAAGAGCTCATGTTTGCTTATGTTTGGATTTAATCAATTTCTTTGGGATTAAGGTATTTTTTTAGAATGTGGTTCCAAGAATATAAAGAGGTTGCAATTTTGAACTTAGTTTTATGGTGTTACTGTCTACTCATGATACTGTGTTCCTCTCTTCAGATACAAGGTGAGTCAGTTTATGAGAAGTCTGATTAAAGAGACCACTGAATAGTATGAAGTATAATAATACAATTACATACCTCTTCCGGGTGATTGAATGGTTTTGGTTTTGGTTGGATTTTTCCTCTACTGGATTTCTTGTTGTTTCCCAGAATAAACCCGAGTTTATATAAATTAGCCATGCTTTTACTGCAGAACAGGTGGAGTTATAAGTGCTCCAACATGATGGTATGTTGTTGCTGGATTAGGAGGAATATTTTCATTCTGATTCATAGTGGCTGCTTTAAAAATTGGAGACGGTTTGACTGTCTTCAGCATGAATGGTTTATTGGAAGGCAGGCAAAGAGAACATTGACAAACATTTATAACACTGCCTTAGGGATGACTCTCCTTTAATTAAGTGTACCCTGAGTCCAAAATTGCCTCATCTGGTGAGTTGGTACCAGGTTTTCACTTCCTGCATCGTCCATTTGAAGTGGAAAGTCAGAAGGAAAGAAACCATGAAATTTTGTTGTCTTGGTTGCAAAGGAAATCAGAAAGCTGAGAGAAGTTAAGCGTTCTTCCAGCTTGAATGTGCTCATCCAGCCCCTCTGTAAGCCAATACTGCTGGTTTTCTTTTCACGACTGTATTAATTTTTCTTTCTGTAAAATATTCTATTAAAGTTCTCTCCAGGAAGAATGGAGGGCTACTTCTTTTGCTCTGATGAAGCACTTACATCCTGATCCAGAGAAATTCAACCAGCAAACTGATCAAATTTGGTAATGTTCATTTATTCTAACGAGTGAGTAAACTTCACAACCAGCTGTCCCTGTAAAAGGAACACACACTGTTATCTGCACTGATTCATAGGTATGGTTTGTAATATTAATTAGTTTTTAAAGTGCAGGCATTACGGATTACATTAAGAGAGTCTTGATTTGCTCCTGACCGCTCCACTGGTGGTTACCATGACTTTGTGGTCATGGTTTTGCTTGTTTGTCTTGCTGTTCTTGTGGTGGGGTTTTGTGGTTTATTTGTTTTGTTTAAATTTATTTCCATTTTTGCTCTGGAGGATGAGGCAAAGGCCTCTGTCAGCATGTTATTGGATTTAACAGATGATTTGGCTGGCTTGGCATAACAAAACCTCTACTCCTAAATAAAGTGTTGCTCCTAGTATAAATTATCCTGTACTGTATTCTATCAGTGAGGTCTGAATCAGTTCAATTCAAAGTGCCAGGAAAAAGACATTCTTGTGGTAATCCTGGCATCCCTGAAGATAGAAAGTATTGGAAAATTTGAGAAAGAGCTTGTTCTCAATAAAATATCCAAGGCAGTTTTGTATAACTGAGAAGCAGCTTGGAAAGTTCAGATAAGAAGTCAGATGTTGGCCCAGACTTGGAAGATTTGCTTGTATGGATCAAATTTGGCATTGCAGCATGCTTCCCAGATTAATTCTGCAATGTGTAATTCTAGCATGAGTCGATTCTCCATTTTATTCTGCATGACTTTTGTGCGTTTATCATTATTAAACAATTTCCTGGAGATACTGAGGCTGGAGTATGTGTTTGTATGACTACCAGAATTGTCTGTGGTTATACAGACAGGACAGAAAACATTAATGCAGGTTGGAGAATGATTTTTTGCCATTTACAGCACTGTGTAGACCTTGTTACAGCCATCAGGGATTTCTCAAAATTTACCAGAAGATTTAATTTGAAGAATGGTCCCCGCCAGGAACAAGATACAAGGTTTATATTTGGCATACTCATGTATAGTAAATTCCTTTTTCTGTTTTTAGGGTCGAGTTTTAAACATTGGGTATAAGCTACTGGCATCATCCCTTTTTACTCTTTTGCTGGGAAAAAGCATCCAAAAGAATATTTATTAGCTGATTTAAATTCAATTAACTTCATTTCCCTTTCATGGAGTTTTTAACAGTGTTTAGTGAGAGATGCAACTGAATTGCAGAGCTGTTCTTTCCCTCTGAATACACTGAGGCCTGGAATTCCCATGAAGGTTTTTTTGATCATTCACATTTTAGTCCTGGCCCTCATAGTTATTCTGTAGCGTATGGAAAGTCCTGTAGATGCTAATTCTGGAAGCTTTTGTCATTCTTACTTGGCAAATAGTTTCCTCATTTAACTGCCTTCCTATTGTTTGTTTATTGGTGATTTTATTAATTTTTTTGCCTTTAAACCCTTGGTTTGAGAAACTAAGACCACCCCAGAGAACAAACACAAACCTAAGTCCTTGCCCTGCACGATAACTTTTTCTTTTTATGACTAAATGAGGGGGATTCCTCTTAACTGGTCTGTACTCAGACCTCTCTGGACTGTCAGTTGCCACTTTAGCAGCATTTAGATACCCTAGAAAGTAAATCACCTTATGGAAAACATTTTAAAACTGAGCACCACTGTTGCAAAAAGAAGCCTTGTGCTTGTTGGAAGCTGTAAAAATAAAAGTTCATAAAGCCTCCCTATCATCTGTGGGCTCAGGCAAAAATGTGTTACTCTTTCTTCTTTGCCTTGCTTTTTGCTCTCATTCAAGCAAATGGGCAGATGAATGGTTCGGCTCAATGTGCCCCTCCTATTGTCTGTCTTGTTTTCTTGCCACCTTTCAACAGCTTCTCTGTTCAGTTTTAAACAACAGGAGAAGAAAAACGCTACTAAAAACTAAGATACTACATTACTGTGTAATCCTGTGAAGAAGGATGTTCTGGTCAAACTAGAAAGGCTCCTTGCTCGCCCTTAAATCTGTGATGGCAATAAGAATGGTAAAAGCACACTGAAAATGGCAAATCATTGCATTGCTGAGTGCAAACTCTCTCTTGTATGTGGAGCACTCTGTACCCTGGGAAGAGTACAGCCTGGAGTGTGATCCTGTAGGCAGCAGAGGTTCAAAGGCAGGGATGTCAGGGCAGTTAACTGAACTAGGTTCTTTTCTAAGTATTGCTTGGCTTTCTTTTGGTTTTCCATATAGGTATGTATACGTACGCATACATACATAGATAGAGCTGCTGCAGATACAGTGTGTTTAACAGACCAAGCATGAGGGCTGACCTGCTCTTAAAACAGCAGGCACCACTCTGCAGGTTTTGAAGTGTGTCCTCCCTAGTGCCCTGTGTAACCTTATTTGGGGAATTAAATGGAATAGGACTCCTGGAAAGATACATTGTGTATCTAGATTATGCCTTTCTGGTACTGACACACCTGGTTAAAAAAGCATCTGGGGCTTGCCATCCTTTTGACCCAGGAGAAGGCACATCCAGACAGGACTCAGTCAGCTTCTGTGTGGTGATACTGTCACCAGCAGGTACTCTGAAGGATGGATGTGGCTTTACGCTGCTAGGACATACCCTTGAATACTCCTTGTTTCATGCTTTTACAGGGGAATACGACATAGTCATGAAGACCAGTAAAACAGCTGATACATCTATTGGGATTCCTGCTCTTTCAACCTGAGCTTTCCAATGTCTGGTGCTGAAGAGCTCAGAATAGCTTTTTATCCACGAGTCCTACTGAGCAATATTTGCATAAGTTGGGGCAGGATCCCCTGTCACTTAGTCTTTGGGTATGACCCAATGCTCTATCACTGTATGATCCCCTGTAAAGTCTAGAGGTGTGTTTGGGATGGCCACAGTGATTAGGACAACTCTTCCTGGAAGTGCATGGGGAGCTTAGGCAACTACTGGTACTGCTTTGTCTGGCCCCAGCAGCTCCATGCGTGCATTGAGAGATCCCAGCTATAAGGAAATAAAAGCCATTTGCTTAAGTTCCCCCCTGCTTTTTTTGTTTAACTCTTGCATCTGCTGTGTTGCCCAGTCTCCTGCCTGCCTGTACAAATGATACACTGGTGGAGCGCATTTATTAAACTGATAGATTAGAGAACAGGAAATAACAGTGGATTTAATGGCATTTGAAGACAGTGCTGACCTCTGAGGAGCACAGCACAGTGTGCTGGAATAAAACTGAAGGATAGTGTCCTTGGTCAGGGTGTCCAAAGTCATTTAAGAGCCATGCATTTTGCTTATGTTTTAAAAACACTTTGTTGTTGAAAACACTTTTTGCTGACTTTACAGCAAAGCCCCTATCTTCCTACTTTGGAAACAAAGAACAAAACCTTTAGCATGCTAGTGATGCAGTTCCCTTGTAGACCAACACTCGGTTAAGTTTTTAATTTATCATGGTTTTTTGCTTACCAAGAGGAAGTCGAATGGATTGTGGCACTTTGGGTGGTGGGAGAAGGTGTCTGGGAATGGTGAGTCCAGTGCTGTTGCAAACAAATCTGGGTGCTCACTGCTTGCTTTGTAGCTGATGAGCAAGGCTTACACTGTTGTGTAAGAGAGTTAGGCAAATTGTGGGAGAGCACTTGGGTAGCAAATCCAAGTGCAGCGTTTAAGTGAACAAATGCAGAGAAGTCAAGTAATGCCTGTGCATTTAGAGCAGCTAAATGCAATTAATTTTGCGTTGAGTTTTTAGTTATGAATCCTGTCTATAAGCAGCACCATGTGCCCCTTCCTTGGAGCTTTTCCATGCAAACACTGCTGTCTTGTGCTGTAGCTGATGCCTGCAGCACTGACAGCCAAGTCTTGGTGCTGTCCTATTTCCCATCCTTACTTCTTCCCCACCTCCTCCAATTACTTTTTGGTTTCTTCTATATAAGAACTGTAAATTGCTACACTAAACCTATTACTCTCTGTGGTTATGTTTCTGTTGCTGATTTTACTGACTAGAACTGTGCAACAGCCTAAAACATAAGACCTCGTGAATCAGGATACTTGGTCATGTTGGGGTCTTCTAGTTTCTACTAAGTGGAAGAGCAGATACTGCAAGCTTGAAAATATACAAGGGAAATACTTACCACAGCCTCTATGCATGGAATAACTTCAGAGGAGGATGCAGATTTGCCAGCCCTACTGTATCTCAGCACACCTAAGTGAAATGCAGTGCAGCACCCTGGTACCTAAGTGGAAGATGGACATTTGGCAGAGCACAGCTTCATGGAGCTGTGACCTTGTGCCTTGTCTCATGTTGCAAGTCTCTGCGACAGGGGACACTGGCAGTGGGGAATGAGGACAGGAGAGAAGCAACCTTCCAGTTTTCTCCTGTCCTTCCCAGGAAAATCTGAGCCTCATGAAGTCACCCTGAAGCCAAAGCAGTTAAAAACCTCATCACATCAACCCACCACCCTGCTGGAGAGCAGAAATCTGGTCTTCATTTCAGTTAAATCTTGTCCAGCCACCAAAGCCCCTTTGTATTTGGTTCTTAGGGTGATATTCCAGCTGCTTATTTTAAAAAGCCAGTCTGGCTAATGCCTTCCTGGGGGGGAAGAGCCTTCCTTCCACAGGGGATACCAAGCCTGGAGAGCCCTCTGGCTCCATAGAAGACATTGATATTCCAATAAAAACAAGCAGAGCCTTTACATAATCCAAAATCCCTGTTTCCAGTGTGTTTGAAGGCTGACTGCTGCAACATCTTATTTGCTGTGCTCTCGTGGCTCCCTGGCAGCGCTCTCCACTGTTGCATTTCATTGTATGTTTTCGGTGAACACAAAGGCATCTGTGTTAATCTCTCATTTTCCAGGCGATTCAGTGTTCTCTTGAGCCTCTGGCTGCCTCCTCAGCCTTTTTCCCAAGGTGGAAGTTAAACTTGGTAAAAACGAGGAACAAATATGTATAAGGTGAATTGACCCAGGTTTTCAAGTCTTGAAAATTACTGTGGAAGCAAACCAAGTGGGCTTTAGCTCTGCTTAATTTCTGTTTATTTTTTTAATAGAAAGTCAGATCCAGCCTAGCAGAACCTGTAGACTTCTGGTCAATTCCCACTAATTAGAAAGGCAGCAGATATATCAGCTCTTGAAAGCCTGCCTGCAGACTGCTGCATCACTGAAGAAAATATACATGGAGGGGTTTGGGGAGAGGGAGCTTTCTCTTGTCTCTGATTTTTGCTTTTCACTTTTGAGAGCTATTTTTGTTTGTGTGGTTTTTGTTTTCTCTTTTTTGAGCATCACTATCATGTTGGAAACTAACTTACTAGAAACTAACCTGGCCTTTAATTAGTGGATGAGAGCTACCAAACATCATCTGAAGAACATTTTGACAAAACCAAGATGTTCCTGGTGTATATATAAGGTAAATTGAATGAAAAAGCCCCAGGATTTTACAGCAGCCATATATATTAATAGTAGGCTTTCAACCTTTTCTGAGGCTTCCAAATTAATTTTGAGACAGGGAAGTAATTTTTTAATTACCTTTAAACAGAGTGCTGAGGAGTGAGAAAAGTTGTGTTGGCTGCATGGGGAAGGGAGCACCAACAACCTGGACCATCTTTCCCTGGGGACTGCTACCTTATAGTCAGGTCAGTGAGATCTTTACTATTCAGACACATACTGACTCGATGTGAAAGAAATGGAGTCCAACAACCTTTTGTGGTGTCTTGTAAAGCTCTTTACTCCCTCAGCATTTGAAAATGAAGGGAAATGAGGAGGAATCTTGGGGTTTCTTTTTAAGTTGTCTGGCTTGCTGCTGTGAGATTATGTGGAAATACTTTCACTGCTCTTTAGTTACCCATGAATGATTGTGCCTAGAACATGTCCCGAGAGAACATATGCTTCTGCTCTTGCTTCTGTTTAATTATCCTTTTCTGTGCTGCCTTCCCACAGCACCTACCTCAGTCAGATTTTGGTCTGAGGCTCCGGAGTTTGGGAACAATGCAAAAAAACCCCAACAAATACAAATTAAAAATCTTTAAATACAGCTACTTTTATGCTACTTTGTAGAGGCTTAGGAGCCTGCTTGATAATGCTTGGAGGAAAAATTGTCCTTCTATAGTTAATTTTCATTAAGGTGCAATTGCCCTTGAAGCTTGGGGAGACTTTCCCCTGAATAAAAAGTCTGAGAAATGAAGAAACAATACTTAGGCTTGTGCAGTCTCTCAAGCAGCTCTCAGCTCTGGGGTTTGGTTCTTGGGGGTTTCCCCCTCTTTATTCTCTTTGTGTCTGAACCCCTGGCAGCTTTCCAGCATTGTTCTCCGACCTGCTGTGAAGGAGTGTCAGAGCGGTGCTCTCCTGCTGCTAATTCAGCAGAGATTGAGTGATAGCATTTGGTAAAGGTTAGAGATGCCAGCTGAGGGTAGCTTCAGAGTCACCCATCCGCTCACGTGCCTCAGCTTGTGGTTTCTTCCTATTGTACATGCCTGTTTCTTACTCTCTTCTTATCTACCAAAGCTGGCCATTGCTGTTCAGGATCTGTCTCTTCTGAATCACCTTTTTCTTCTTCTTCATATTTTTTCCTTTTTTTTTTTTTTTTTTTTTTTGTTGCATAAGTGGAATAAGTGATGCCCCAGTGTAAATGCTGTGGCCCTGGCAAAAGTCTCTCTCTCTCTCCCTTCATTATAAAAGCTATTTAGCTGGTTGTGTCTGTATAATGCAGAACAGCGACAAACAAGACTCCAGGGAAATTTCTCATCAACACACTTACCGACCAGTACTGTCCACCAGCACAGACTGAACAAGCTCCACAGTATGCCTTGATACCCGGTTATTGCCTAACTTTAGCTACTGTAATGTCATAAGATTTCTCAAAGTTTGGTTTCACGTATAGCAAGACCTGGTTGGGTTGTGCTGCTGGATCTGAAATCTAAATCATCTTGCCCTTCAACTGCTTGTGATACTGGATCTCCAGTGCTTTCTTTGCTTTGATGGAAGCTTGAAAATTCTCCAACTGTATCATCTTTTGTTGAGGAAGCAGTTTTGTTCAGGTTTTAAATGACTCCTGCTTTCATAGGGTTGTTACCTGCTAACAAAAAGGTAGAAATAGTGTTTGAAAAGTTTGTAGGCTTGTGTTCTCCTTGTACCAGAAGAAAATTGCACTGAGGCTTTTGCTGGATGACTGTGATAAAGCACAGCAAAAATGCTGCATTGCCATCCACTTTGCAAACAGCTGTTTCCAGTTAAAATATGGAGAGGCACCCTTTGTCCCAGCTGCTTGATACAGCTCGTGCCCCTCTGCCAGCAGTTAGTCTTGCTTGTGTCTGCTTAACAGAACAGACCGTGGGAGCTCTTCAGGCACAGACACCTCAGGTTAAACTGGGAATAGGGGATGCTTAAATGAGGATGGCTGTCTTAGTGCTGGTGTCTGCTCCTCCTTTGTCCCAGGCAGGAGGGATCCCTGGTCTGGCAACTGCTTTAACCCTCTCACTTGCATCCATAAGGGATGTGTTTGCACAGTGTGACAGTATCTAAGCAGAAGCTTCAACTAGTTTAAATAAATCCATTTAACACCAGTGCAGCAATCATGTTTTGGCAAAACCAGAGTGTTCCTGTGAGCCTGGATAACATGTTAGTTTTGACTTTAAATTGCCCAATATTGTTTTTCTTCTAGCAGCTCTTTTCCTCTCCTCTGCATGGTGAAGAGGCTAACACTTGGCATTTTCATTTATGAGTGGGGTTTTTGTCTATGTGTCTTGGTACATGCTCCCAAAGCTCAGGGAGAGCAGTGTAGGTAGCAGGCTGCCTTTGGTCTCTCAGCAGGTTTACCACCTTTTCTCTTACCACCAACTCTTCCTTTGCTGGATACAAACTCATCCATCCGTTCATTTGCAAAAACCTCACCAGTCATGGAAATTTCGGTAGGAGTGAAGACATGACAGTGAAAGTCTCTCAGGATAACCTGGCAAATTAAAATGGAGAAAACTCCACCACCTAGGCTGAAAAGGGTCATATTTAAAAAAGTTAAAAGTTCTGTAGAACTTGAACCAAGCTGGGGACTAGTTGGGTACTTCAGGATAACTCATTGCTCTTAACAAACAGAGGAGAATGGTGGAGAGCTTTTAGGTTTTCCTTTTTTATTGATGCATCAGGATTCTTTTCTTTTTTCCCCCTCTTCCTTCTTTTTTGTAATAAGGATATTTCTTTCAAGTTCAGCTGATACCAGTTTAGCCCTCAAGATGGTACTGAGGCTTTTATGTTTGTATGCTCACAATAGTGGCAAGTTGGGACAAAGCAGTGCCATGATGGTTGATGGAGTGACATTGTATTCTGGCTGTAGAATGTAGAAAGGTAGACTTTTAGTGATACCAATGCTGTTGCAGTTATTTAATCATGATTGTACTTCAGCAACTTAAGCGCCTTATTAGCAGAACTGCTATATTAGACTTTGAATAAGCACATGGAAATGGACACTTAAAATGCATATATATTTATACGTGTTCTAAGTTAATAACAAATAAGAGGTCTGTGAAGAACTCCGTGGAATAAGAAGACAGCTAGAGCCAGCTCCAGTGAGGATGCTACAGCCTCCTTCAGGAAAATTGAAGGAGGCTGTAGTATCCTTCAGGCTGGTTCAGGCTGAATTTTTCTCTGATTAACTACCAGCCATCCTGCAGGAACAGCTTCCAAATAATTTTTTCCTCAGCCGATAGGCAGGGGTTTCTTCCATGATTTCTTTGCATCTTGTGAGCCAAACCAGTATCGCACCTGTCGTGTGGGTGCATCCGCCGTCTTTGCCAGTGCCAGACCAGCTGTGCAGCAGCAGTTGCCATCTGTCAGGAGTGAGGACAGATTGCTAGTACAGAGAATCAGGAAGTAATTAGAAGGCAAATTTAATTTGCTCTTAGAGCACGTGGAGGTCCAAGTAGCTCTCCCTTCCCCTGCTGAAAGAATCCGGGGCTTGAGGGGGGGCAGGGAAAGAAGGAAAAATGATAGGAGGGAAATACAGGGAGGAAAGAATTGAGCTGCATTCTTGCCATCTGTCCACTTGGACTTGTGCAGCTGCTCTGCCACTGACAGGTTGCTGTCTCTCCGCCCAGCGCAGACAGCCAAATGACTTGCATCGTGAACACAAATCACTGGAGATTAATGCTAGTAAATAGCCTGGTCAGAATAAACTGTACCGTGAGGCAGAGCACCTAGCTGCTCAAAAACCTTAGCTATCCTCTCCTTCTCCTCATTTCTCCTTTCTCTCCACAGAAGATTTTCCTAGAATTTGGAAGCCAAACATAATTTCAGTACACACGCCTTTTCTGGATCAAGTCCCATGCCTCTGAATGCAGCACCATCAGTTTTGGAACATTAAAAGGTTGTGTAGAAGCAAAGGGTAATGACCAGTTGGAGCTATAGCAGGAGTACTTCTGTGCTTATAATTAGTTAAGGATGTGTTTAAATGCTTCATTAGCTTAGGGCTTCCATCTGCTACCTGGGGCTGCGCAGTTTCTGACAGTCCCATCTCCAGGGGCATGTGGAAGATGCCCTCCTTTTATTTGTGAAGAATATGTATTTTGCATCAATAGCTTTGGAAATGTGGAAAACAGGCAAACATGGACTTAGGGGTAGCACATTCTCAAAACTAAACAGCAATATCAAGGGTGTAGTGTGCTTTTCTGAATGGCTTTAGGTATCTTTCTTGAAATCTCAGTTGGGTCCTCAAGAGGGGTCTGAGGAGTTCCCTCAGGGCAAGGTGCACAGAGTCCACCACTTCAGGAGCTGCAGGCTCTTCACGTGGTCTCATAACCACCTGGGTTCTGATCAGTGGCTGTTGACATCAGTAGAAAAATACCTTGTGTATTCAATATAATAAAATCTAGCACAACACTGTTTTTTGTTTTTCTGTCCTGGTATTACTAATGATCCTAGAGATTTTCCAGAGATAGTCACTGGCAAGTGTCCCTTCGTGAGCCTGGAGGACCATTCAGGCAGTTGTTAATCCCCAAGTATAGGTCTGCGCTTGAGGCATTCCTGAAAAATTGGATATTGTTCAGAGGCTCAAGGTGCATCTCACACCTGTTCAGAGAGGTGATGATGGGATGTCAGTTTTTACGTGCCTAGTATTTGCACTGTAGGACTTTAAATTATTGATGGCAGGAATGCAATAAAGATAGCTGAGTTGAATCAAAGTGCTTTTTTGTGATGGTCCTGTAATTTCTGCTACTTCTATTTACCTCTTCTTTTTTGAAGTCAGTTTATTTTCCACAAAACCATTCCCTACTTACTGCCTCCAGCACACCAAGTCCTGACATTGCTGCACAGTCTACCTAGCCTCTGGCTGGTTTCAGTGATGGAGGATTGATGGAGCCATGAACATGCCATCTGTTTAAGCCCAACATTTACATCTCCCTGAACTTTGGCAACTGAGAGATCAGAGACCTGGTCTGTCTTCTCTGAACAGTACTTTATCCTCTGTTATCCAGGCATATCGTCCTCACTAGAGAAGAGTCAAAAACTTTTATATCTTTTCTCCTTTCATTCTGAGAGGGTTTAGGCAGTAGTACCTGCTTTAAGAATGGCAGCAGATGTTAGGCAGTGGAGCAGTATTCTCGTGTTACTGAGTTTCCTCAGGAAGCTTTTGACTAAGCAGCTGCTGTCTCATGCGTAGTCAGAAGCTGAGTCTGAGTGTAGTAGAAACGTCAAAGGAAATATAAGAAGTCACTGCCTCCAGCTATTTGCTACCTTTCTTCAAAATCTGCAAGGCTGGTAGAGCAGGAAATATCTCTGTATTGCATCTGGCAGCTTGACCGGAACGTCACCTTCCTTGGCAGTAGAGCTGACACCACTGGATTTTGCACAGAAAGAGAGCATAACTTCTCCCCTCTGCCAGCTTCCCTTTGGTAGAGCAGGAGAAGGGGCAAAAGGGGTAGTAATGTTATAACTTCTTTCATTTCTCTCTGCCGACTTGGGAACCATCTGTAATGAGCTTAGGATGAGCTGCCTACGTACTGTTCTTACTGTTTTTTTAAATGTTTTCCCTCATGTGATGAAATGCAAGTGGCAATTACTTTTGTTTTCAGGATGCATGACTGCAGAGTGCTACCCATGTAAGGATTGGACTCTTTTTCTTTACCTTTTCCCCTTTTTTTTCTTCCCTGCAGTAACAGTGATTCTGTAAATGGAGAATTACGATGTTTCACATTCTTTTTGCCCAACCAATGCCACCCAACCAAAAGTTTCTTCTGCAGTCATAACCTTGTGAGCATCTCTTCCAAAGCTCCACTACAGGTCTTTGCATATGTCTCTAATCTGGTGCCAATGCTGGCATTTTTAGGCTTAGTTATCCCTGCTGTGGCCATAAGTAACCCCAGCTCTGCTCTAAAAATAAAGAAACCTGAGTGGGTTTTCTGCTCTGGTGTGTGCTGGAAGGTGCTGACCCAGAAGCATGGTGGTTTGAGTGGAGATGCCCACCTTAATGTTGGTGAGCCTTGGAGCATGTTCAAACTCTACAGATTTATGAAGAGAGACAGATGAAGTTGCCAAGGGGGCTTATGGGTTGTGACCTTGTCATTCCTTTTTGCCATGCAGACTTTAAATTCTTGCTGCACTAAATCACTTTTGGCTCTGCTCTGCTGTCAGATGCCTCTCTCCCCTTCTTCTGTTGCTTCTTCCAAAGCTTGCTTATTGCTGTCTGTGCCAGGAGCAATGGATCAGATGAGAAGGGTGTGATTTGTTTCTCTAAGATGGCTCTGAGTCTCAGTTGCCCAGGATCCATCAGTTTCTTAATCTCTCCATAGAGGATTGCTGCTGTTCTTAATAGGAAGCTAAGGTTCACGGCGGATGTTTTTCACATAGGCTTCAGAAGCAGATGCCTTAAATGTGGTCTGGCACCTCTGCAGACAGAGGCTGAGCACTGGGCTTGGAGAGGGGCTGGGGTGAGGATGGCTGTGGGCAGGACCTCCCCACAGTGCAGAAATTACTTATAAATAGGAGAACAAATTGAAATGTTCCCTTTTTGTTTTTCCACCTCCCACAGTTCTTGGGAATGAGGAAGGAGGCCAGTAAGAAATGTTGGCATTTTAGTCAAAAGCAAAGGCAGCTGAAGGGAAAGGCCTCTTATTTTGTTATTATTATATTTTTGGGAAATGTTGCTGCAGATATAGTGCCAGGCTGCTGTACAAAAGGTCCTGTCTGGGTTTGCTCTGTTTTCAAATACAAAAGTAAAGCAGTTGACAGCCCCTGTCCATGAGATTGCCAGAAGTGACTAAGCCAGCAAAGGAGACCCAGCGGGTACTTAAGTGAAATTCTTCCAAAATGCCCTCATTTACACTCACTGCATCCTTTCCTAGTAAAAGCCTAGTAAAATGCTGCTTCAAAAATTCATAAGTTTGAGTGCTTTAATGGAAGCAAAGGAAAGACTTTTCTGTTTTGTCCTGAAAGAGCCTGTGGAAAGTTCAAAGGGAACTTTAAGTATTTAGTTATGCTGCATTTACCTACCCAAGAACTTTTCTCCCCAAGTTACCTGAAGCTTTATTTTTTTATTGAAATCACTGTAGGATGTTGACTTTTATGTGAGGCCTGTAAATGAGCAGCCTGTAAAACCAAGGCACTAATATATCAAATATGAATTTAGCTGAAGATGATGCAAGTTATGAATAGGATTTTCCAGTCCTTGCCTGCTGAAATTGTAATCTGTCTGCCATTTGGTCTTACGATCCTTACATGTAGGATTTGGTCTATGGGTAATAAAGAATGGTAGAGGTTAAAATGTGAATTATTGGAGTTTAGAGTGTGGAGAAAGTCATGATCTGAGATAAGAGGGGAGATCTTTTGGTGCTTTTAGACTATGCTAAACTTGTAATTAGCCTCTTAAAGTTAACATGTTTGGTTTTAGAAGGTTCTAGCTTTTTCTCTGTCTCCATGGAGTTAAATTTGACACCTTTTAATGTACAGCTTTCTGTAAGTTTTGCATCCAACTTCTTTTAAGAGTAACACCAAGGATTTTCAGGAGAAATTACTGCCTTTAGGTTTCTATCTTTGTAAGTTTATGTCCCCAGAGATATAAAAGCAGATTAAATGTCACTACTGCAGCAGAAAAGAAACAGCAATACATGAAACAGAAACAGACTGTCAGGAAAAAAAATCCGCTATGAGAAGTCAGCATTAAAAACAATCTTCTTATTTGTCTGAGGTACAATGTTACCTCAAGCAAAGTCAACAGGGGTTTTCCTATCCATTTCTGTAGACAGAATTTATCAGAATTCATTCTTTGGTTATAATTTAATTTAAAGTATGAGCTTTAATTTTATTAAAGTGAAATATCTTTTTAAATGAGGAAGATCAGGGTTGTACAACCCAGAAGACATACTGCCATCTTTTTATCTCTGGCAAAATAAAAAGAAGAAAAAATGTTTTAAACCTGTAAATCTTTTACAGGTCTGAAAGAAGAGTGAACCAAGGTGCTTGGGAAGCCAGGTATAATATAGGCTGAAGCCCATGGGTTTGCTTGTTGGGACCAGTTGTAGAATGGCTTTTTAAATGGTTGAGGAGGGGAAGGCCAAAAGTTCTAAAGGCAATTACTTCATAGGCTGAAATAAGGCTAGCCTGCCCAAAGGAAAATCTACACGTGTGTAACTCGAGGAATAAAGCTAAGAATACAGATGGTGCATTTTTCATTTACGTCTTCTCACGTCATTCTTCCCATGCACTTTTTTCCACACTTCTGGTTGATTGAGCTGATCCAGCAAAACTCAGAAAGTAACGACGAAGCCTTTGCAATTTCCAGCCATCAGTATGCTTCTCAGTCATAGCAGTCCCAAATTAAAGCCTTCCAGTAGAAAAAGGTCCGTATTGATGCTGCTGTGGGTTTTCACATGGCAGATCTTAATCACGTCAGCCTGCCAGGCTGATAGCAGTTTAATTGCAATCACCATTTCCAGCCACTGTGTTGATTCTTGGCTTGTACCTTTGTAGGCTGCAGTCACTGAAATGATACAGCTTATTTGCTGGCCACTCACAGCTGAATTGAAAGACGTGCAGTAATACCCAAAATTAGAGCCCTGTGACTGATTTCTCTGGCCATAGCTGTCTGAGCTGTAGGTTTAAGTGGGGCAACTGTGTCAGTTCCACTGAAATACTGACTTACAGCAGCTTTCATTGTCAATCCTGAGGAGGAACTGTCATTCCCTTCCCTGAGCAAGTTCATGCTGTATGAGAAATTAATTTCATCCACACTCACAAATATTTTTAAGGTACAGTCACTTAGAAAAAGAGAGCAGTTGCATTAATGTATTATTTATAATGCACTTGCAATGCATGATCCTGCAATTTACCCTAGATTTCTGAATAGTCTCCTGAATTTGGACAGCTGGCCTTTCTGCCAGAAGTGACACTTTGGTTTTGAACAAATTCCAAAATAACCTGGTTTTAAAAGCAGCATCACCAGCCATGCTACACCTTTTCCTCCTCTGCCTCACATGCAAAATCTGGAAAGCACAATGCCCTCCAGCTCAGAGCAGTTTAAGCTGAATCTGAATTTCTGGCAGCTTTGGGGTCCAAAAACTTGTGGAGTCATGTTTCTTTCTGTGATGGTGAGGAGGTCTCTAAAGCTGCAACATGACTGTTATATCTGCAAAAGTATTTTGGGTTGTTCACAGTGATTCTCCTCATAGACTTGTATTGCTGCTTTCCCTGTTGACGAGGTGGAGGGATGGTTAAGTATTATGTGCCTGAGAAAACGATAAAGCAGTTCTGACATTCTGTCTCTGGGAAATGCCTGATTTAAAGCATGGTATCAATATTTTATAACAAAAGGCTATACCACTTCTTGATTTGCTTTACCTGCTAAAATATCATACTGATTGCTCAGCTGGTGTGAAGTAAATGCTTAATTACAGTCTCCTGGAACTTCTGTACAACAGCATCATGAGTTGGGGTGGTTTTTTTCATTTTCAGGCATTCTCTTTTTTTCCTTTCCCCTGAACCTATAAATAGTTCAAGATATACAGGATATTAGATGAAAGCAAGATAAATGTCATTCAGAAGTTTTTTAAAAAACAGTTTATACTTCATGCATGCATTGATGAAATAACTGAGCTTTGATCATCAAAGTTATGTCGATTTAAGTAAAAAAGGCAGTGGAGATCTATTGTGAAGTAACCCCCTTAAATCCTGAAGAATAGCACTGTGATGTTGGTTTATTATTCCAGCTAATCAAATTATCACAGGTTATAGGCAAAATGGAGGTTGCTTTTATTTTTCATCTGCTAGCATAGAAATGTCAAAGCTTGAAGGAAAACACGATTTTCATACCCGTACTCTTTTGAGAACCAAATAGCTATTATTACATTTTCTGCCCATATCTGTCTAAAATCAGTGGGACTTCTCATACACTTTACATTAGAAGATTAAGAATCTTTTTCAGTGTGCCTTTTAAACAGGGAGGGGAAAAAAGCCAGAATTCATGACAAGTCCTATTATTTTAGATACATACTCTAATAGTATCCACTTCTAGCTGAGCTTTTGGAAGACCTCAATGTCCTGACCACTCTAGCAGTTTTGGCAGACACTTTTAATATAAACCCAGCTGTATCAGGAAAGCTGTACTCTGATACTGCTTGCTTTGCTTAGAGCAGTTTTTCACATAAGAGTACAACATCTAGCTGTGTCCACAGGAGTTTTTCTTGGTATATCCAGTGTCCTGTGCTCATATCCTGTGGTTTTGCTATACATCCCTCACTTCACATTTCATCATCTGTCATCTCCTAGGTCCACATGTGTCACTGAAAAGGTTGCTTTCCCTGCCTTGTACTCAAAATACCAGTTCGTAGCTCTGTAGCCTACAAGCTGCAGGTAATTTCTCCCATTCTGCAGACTGTCTGCTGAGCTGCTTATGTGTGCGCTTCTTAACGCATTGCAGTCAAAATGCACTGACTTCGCACCACACTGTTATTTAAACTAACACCTCTGACTTTGACTAAAATAAGTGGCAACAGAATGAAGCTCACACCCGTAGAGCAGACAAAAGGTGGGAGTAAAAGGGGATTATTTAGTTCTGTCAAACACAGGAAAGATTAACCTTAAAATGTGTATTTTTAAACACATGCAGTTATTTACATCCTTGCAAAGTGGGTATGAAATGCCACAAAACAAAAGCAAGAGCAGTTTGTACCCAGGGTAAACTGAGCCAAAAAGGACATCTATATATTCCTAGTTAAATTTAGCAGTGTGTTAGAGCTGGTACTAATGACTCTGCAAAGTGCAAGGCATGAAGAACTGTTCTTAGAATGTGGATGTGTGTGAATACCCCGTGTG
>JANHGB010054842.1:0-13876 GCA_026283785.1 Coracopsis vasa
GGCGTTTAAAAAGATCCGTCCTAAATTAATACCAAGGTTAAAAGGGGAAGGCAGCTGGGACATGGAAATTTCCGTATTATTGGGGGGAAAAAGGGGGGGCGAGGTGCGTGTAAGTGTGTGTGTGTGTGTGTGCGGGTTCACCGCGGCAAACAATGCGCGGAGCCCCACTCAGCCCCCCCCAGGGCCCCCCGCAGGGCTGCTTCGCCTGCATCGCCAAGCCCCCGGCTCTCCGGCAAGCTTCACCGGTCCTGTCTCCTTCTTCTGCCGTTTATCTCATGGAGAGCAAGAGCTGCAAAGGGGACAGCCTGCGACCGGCGGTCCCGTGCAAGCACTCGGTGGAGAAGAAGACGATGACCAACCCCACCACTGTCATTGAAATCTACCCCGACACCACCGAGGTGAACGACTACTATCTCTGGTCCATCTTCAACTTTGTATACCTCAACTTCTGCTGCCTCGGCTTCATCGCCTTGGCCTATTCACTGAAAGTGAGTACTGAGCATGCAGCACAGGGTAATGGGTGGCTGGAGAAGCAGGGGAGTGTTTGGGGGTCACGCCTGATGTAAATCACATTTTTGCCACACAAACGAGAGGTTCCATTTGCTGGGGATGGGGATGGGGAGAGCAGAGGTGTGATTTGGAGATAGGGATGTTGCTTTGAGTGGGGAAGAGGTGCTTTAACTTGCTCTGGTACCCTTGGAGTTTCCTCTGTACCTCAATAGCAGGATGATGAGGTGGCTTGGCTCATGCTGCACCCGCAAGTATCTCAGCACTCGGTCCCTTCCTTGGGATCCTGTTGGTTAGAGATCATCAGGGTAGGACCCAGCAGCATCAGATGGTCGGGCAGAAGCAGTGAGAAGCAGCGGGCAGGGATCAGCTGGTGCCTGGCAAGTTGCAGCAAGGGAGAAGCTGCCAGGGTGCAGGGCAATCCTGCCTGTTTAATTCTTGCCCTCTTCCTAACTAGAACACCAGCTGGTGGCCAGCTCCTCTCCCCTCACCACTTCCGAGCCCTATAAATCCCAAGACAAGCCCTGGAGACCTGCCAGCATCATCAGAACAAGCCCCAGGTTGCCAAGGAGGTGGAAGAGGGTGCAGGGGGGCTTCACACAGCGTCGGATCTAGAGGGAAATAGAGCTATGTTGATGGTGGTGGCATGGAGCACAGCCCATGATGGGGATGGGAACAGATTACTCCCGATAGCTGCAGGGGAGAGCAGCCCAAGAGGGATGGCATCCAGCAAACAGGCAGCCCCTCAGTGGCTGCCGGAGAGAGGGGCCAGGGCTGCCCTCCCCTTCGCGGCCTGATAGACGCAAAACTAACTGAATGGATGTGCAGAGAGCCCGGGGCGGTTGGGTGGCCCCAACGGGAGCAAGCTGATTTGTTTTGGCAGGCAGCATTTAGAGGAAGGCCAGGGCGCAGACGGGCTTCATCACTGAAGATCAATTAACCCCATCCAGCTCCCACAAGCTGGACTGCAAGTGCCCAGTGCTGCAAGGAGGCTGCTCCTGAGCCCGTCATGGTTTCTGGTAGAAAGGCTCAGGGACAAGTCCGCAGACCCTTGCCCTAGTCAAACCCAGCACTGACACCACGGTGCTTGCCTCAGTTTCCCCTTCCCCAAGACAGGAGGTGAGCACACATCCACCACCCATGTAGCAGGCTTCACTGGACCTTGCTACCTGGGCAAGTCCCTTAATAGCTTAAATCATGCTGGGATTGACCATCATCACAAACAGGACTGACACAAGGGCAAATCCAGGCAGCGGCAGCCTAACACAAGTGGAGGAAGAGAGTCCCTTAACACCCCCCACTCTTCCAGCACTTTATGGAAGAAACTGGCTTCCTCCGTATTTTTCATGTCTTTGCTCATCTGAATTTGCCTTTGAGATACAGTCAGTATCTTTCCTGTGCAAGAGGCATGGTTACAGCAGGCTAAGAAATGGTGTCATGTCACCAGGACATGGTGGTAGCTGCAGCAGGTATCTATCTGGGTAGACGTGGTCCCTTAGTTGAAGCTAGCAGGGGGGCAGGACAGCCTGAGGACAAGACTGACCCAATACCCAGGGGACAGGATGGAGTATGGCCTACCACCTACAAAGCTTTTAGAGGCTGGACCCTTAACTATCCTTGACACAAGGTGGAAGGAAGAACAAAGCCCAGAAGTAACCTGGGATTGCCAGGGCAGGGGTGTGAGCTCAGCATCTGGCTGCAAAGGTCTAGAGGATATAAACTCCACTGTGAAAAAAAGAAGTAGTGGTGAGGAAGGCAAATGGTCAAATTTGCTCCAAGGAAAATATAAGATGGCTGTCAAAACCCAGCCTTGGCTTTTGTACTGCAAAGGTGGTAGCTAATTGGATATAATGGTGGTATTCAAACAGATGTAATGCTGAGCGGGTAGAAATAACCCTGCTCTGGTCTTGGAGCTCCCTGGTGGCTGTGGCTCTGTGGCGGTGGGGGAAATAGAAACAAAATGGCCCTCAGAGGCACAGGACAGAGCTAGAAAGTGGCTGAAAAGATGGCAGGTGCCTTCATGGACTGCTATCAGGATGGGTAGTGGGAAGCAACAGGAATGCTGGGGCAGCAGCAGATCTGCCCTGGGGAAGACCACTGGGATGCTGAGAAAGACGGGATCCTTCCTCACTCATAGCTACTGCAAAAACCTTCACAACATCCCGTCTAGGCTGGATGTTGGAGTTACTTCTCCAGGAGCCTGTTGTTTTCATCTCTTCTATAGTCAGCAAGGTTTCTCCCAGAACTTCCGAGAAAGCAGAAGCAAGAAACACCCTGGGACAAATGTCCCTTTAAACAGACTTTTCTTGTTCCTCTGCAATTAAATGTAAGGACAATTGAGCAGCAGATACTTAAGTCCCAGCTTTCCTAAGATGCCTGTGCTCTGCAGAGACCAAGTAAGGTGCTGTGGGAGGGAGAGGAGGGGAGCAGCCTCTTCCCTTCCCTGAGCCTGTTCTGGGATGTCTGACTGCAGAGTCCTTGACTGGTTTAGCACAGGGTTCCTGGCTGAAGGGCCATCAATGTGCTGATGGCATTAAAAGGTCCCTGGGTTATGGTTTTCACATTTCCTTTAAATAACTGAAACATCTAGCCATCTCAGGAATCATTTCATTATCAGAGATAGCTTTTTCAGTACCCTGCAATAAATGTCATCTGCTTTTGCCAGATTCATGCTGTTAATAAAACAGTAGATCGTTCGTCACTCAAGTCCGTGAGAGGTTTCATTAAGTATCTTAGCACACTGTGCTATCTCCACCAGTTTCAGCAGCATAAAGCCCACCCTGGAAGACAGATGTATGCCTAGGTACACTTGAATGTTACCGTAAATCTGTCTCTTTCCCCACGCCCACTTTTATTGGTTTTAGACCCAGCAGTGCCTCCGTGTCTGCCTGGCCTTTTGCACATGAGCTACAGCCTTCTAGGTCTCTTCTGCAAGGAAATGCTATTTCATGGTGACCACCATTTCCTAAAAAATACCAAAAACGCACCCCAGAGTCAAAGAATTTATGTGCTGTTATTCAAAGAAACACATGAAGTCAGGCGAGGGCAGAGACCGTGACACCCAAGCCAGGTACTCTGTGTGACAGACATCCCAGCCAAGTGCTCTAAGTATGCGATGGCATTCCACATCTTCATTTACACTTGGAGCAAGCCAGATCCTCAGCAGACGCAGCTTGCGGGGCTGCAGCAGAGTCACATCGACTCGCATATCCCCCGGGGGTGACTTCTGGCATCTCAGGCTTCTCAAGGTCAGCCTGAGCACAAGCGTGTAACCAGCCATAAGAGTGTGTTGATGCTGGTGGAGAAGAGATAAATAGCAGCACCAGGGAAGTTAGAAATCCTAAAGTTACCTTAACCCCAGCCCAGCACAGATGCAATGATTGCTCCAATGGCCATGCTTTGGATTTGGTTGCTTTTGATCAGGAGCAGTAAATGCCGTGGCCTGATATTTGGCAGCTCTCTGCCTCCCTCTTTCCCAGCTCCAAGCAGTAATGAATGATGCATCAGTGCTTGGTGGAAGGAGATCTCACTTCAATCATTAGGAGGTCCAATCTGGGGAGATCCAAATCCTTTTCAGTATCCATTATGCCAGAGGAGCTGAGATGTGAGGCGAGCAGTGGTATAGATGCCTTGCTGTAGCTGTGTGGAGAGAAAGATGTCAAGGAGCTCCACTGGCTTTTTAAGCCCCACCAGCAGCCTGCAGGGCTGCTTCCAGTTTTCCTGCACCTTGAGGCCACAGAAATACACAGTGTGATAGCACCCCAGGAGACATGAACTCTCCTGCCTGTTCTCTGCCTGGCCCTTAGCACACATCTGTGGGCACGGTTGTTTGCCTTTCCCTCTTGCCACTTGTTGATCTCCCCTGTTTCAAGAGGAAGCAGACGGGCACAAATCCATAGCTATTTATTAACCCTGAGAAGCAGAGAAGCTGTGGCACCTGACTTCTCAGGCAAGCTCTCAGCCTGCTTTTCAGGAGGAGCAATGGCTTACGGAGGTGGGTGAAATGCAGGGGTGACAGCCCCGTGACACCAGTGCTGACGGGGTGGAAAGCTCTTGACCAATTCACAGAGCAAATAAACCCAAGGATGCTTTCCAGAGCTCCTTATGTTAGGGACACTGAGCTCTGCACAGAAATCAGTTTACAGACAACCAGCTGTGGGCTGCATGCTAAAAGCCATTCTGCCTTAAATACAGCCTCATTAGGATTGTTATCAACAAAACATTTGTCTCCTCCTGCAAGCTGAGGCAGCACTTTTTGTTCACACAACAAGTTCCCTAGTCCTAAAAATGAGAGGGGCTGAGTCCCAGAGCAGAGAGAGAGGGGAGGTGGCTGCTGAGGAAGGAGCTGTGAAGGAGCAGGCAGTAGGGAGGGCTTGGAGAGAAAGATGAAGGCAAAATCCCCAGGGGGGGAAGGACAGGGGATGGTGGTTAGAGGGAGGAAAGAATCCTTTGGTATCAGCATGCTGGATGTGTTGGAGGGCAAGGTGAGCAGCAGGGAGGTGACAGGCAAGCAGGGATGGAGGAAAGGCTACTGCTAGTGTGGGAAGGAAGAAGAAAGGTTTGCACATTAAAGCACAAAAGCGGGCTGCTTCATGGAAGGCCAGGCACGGAAGAGGAAAGGAACTGTAGAAGTTGCCAAGCTGGATCAGAGATAAGCTCTGCACTGCTCAAGGTGGAATTGCCAAAGGGTCCACCACACAAGGCTTTGGGGTGCATGGGAAGCCCCACAGCCAGCAGATGTAATTATCCTTACACCAGGTATCTCAGTGCAAAGTAGGGCCAAAAGCCCCCATCTAATTGTAGGCAAAGTGAAAAGGGTCAAAGTGATGATAAGAAAAGAGTCTGTGACTAAGGAAACACCACACCTGGGTCTGGGGTAAGGGGCTGACCTTGGGGACCCGTGGAAGGAAGCAGCTTCCTGGGCTTGTGCACCAGCTGCCAGCACATTATGGTAATGGTGGCCACAGAAGCATGAAAATAGGAAAAGCTGAGGCTGGGCTATGAGAGAGACAGTGGCATCTCCTTTAGGACAAAGAAGGGAAAGAGATTAAAGACTTATCTGCTCTCCAGAAGAGCTCCTCCTCCAGAATATGGCTCAGATGCTGCAGTGGGACATTAAAGGGAGACATCTGGAAGCATCTGAGGGTGCAAGGAGAGGCAAGAGGTTGAGAGGCTGCACTGAAGAGATGTGGGAGGCCGGGGCTGTGAGTGGTTTGGAAGGAGAAATGCCTTTATGTTGCTCTTGTGTGCTGCAGAGACCCTGGCACTTATCTGGCGCTTAGCGGCCCCATTGAAATATAAATGATAATGGACAATAAGGGATGATTTGCATGATGATGACTTCTGAAGCTATATGTGTATGGGGAAATAGCAAGGGAGGAAAGGGACCAAGGAGCTGGTGGCCAAGGCCAGTGCAGACAGAGGAGAACTAGGGAAGGTAAAGGACAGGGGGCTGCCGGAGATGGGGAATAGAGACAGAGTTCCATGTAACGCAGGGTTCGGCAGGAGTAGGTGGAACCAGCTGGTGGGGCAGAGAGAGGAGGCAGCTGGGTGCCCTTTGGCAGGAGTGGAAGGCGGCTGTCAAGCCATCATTTGGGCCCAGACAGGAGGGAAGAGGAGAGATGAGAAGGACAAAAAAAAGGACCTGGTAAGAAAATGGTGGCACTGGGGAGGGGGCAGCCCGAGGCACCCCTCACTAGGGATGCTTAGCAGCAGCAGGATTGGAGTGGGGCCAAGGGTAGGTCAGGCGCTGCTGAAGCATGCTGTGGGAAAGAGCTACAGCGTTGGTCACAAGTGTGAGCCACTGTCAGGAGGAAGAGGCTGCTAGGAGAGGGTAGGGCATGGAAATTAGAGTGGCAGGGTGCCCTGGGGACAGGAGGAGCAGGAGGTGAGGAGTGGGAGAGAGCTCCTGAGGCCAAGAGGAACTGGCCCCACAAAGGCAAAGTAAGCAGCTCGCTGCAGGAAGAGTTGCAGAGCTTGGTGTTCTGGCTATGCTGGTCTGCTGGAGAAACCTGTGTCTGCCTGGCAAACTCTTGATGGCAAACACTGGCTTGCCTGCAGCAGAGAGCAACCTCTTCCAGGGTGGCTTACAGTGGAGGAAGGGTCAAAAGGCGTTTGCTCTGCATAGTTGCCTCTGGCAGGCACTGAGAAGAGGAAAGCATATGAGAGAGCTTTAAAGAGCCTTTTGTGAGAAGCGGCTGGGATTTTTGTCCCAAATCCAGTGCTCGTGGGTCTCTGGCTGGAGGGATCTCTGCGCTTCTCAGTGGGTGAGGATGTGCCAGCTGCCTGGAACTCCTGTGCCCAGGGGGCTTTGGGAGGATGCTGAGCTGATGGATAATTTCAAAGGTGCGTCACCCTGGACACACAGCTGACATAGAAAGGCGTGCAGGCTCTCAGGCTGCCAGCTTGCTGCCTTCCCAGGGATCATCCCCACTGCTGGAAGCAACAGCCAAGCCTGCCGTGGAGCTACATAGATGGCCCTGGCTCCAGCTGTAGGCTCCCAGGAGCGGGATGTAACAGAGGCCAAGGACATGGCACTGCAGGATTTAATACGAGGAGAACAGAGCTCTCATTCTTGCCTATGTGCCTGCCAGTGACAGCTCCTGCAGGCCCTGTGCCAGATGCAGCCTCCCTACCCACAGTCCAGGACTAGTGAAGAGCAGAGGGTGCTTGTGCAGAGGTCCTCACTGGTGTGAGAGGAGAGGACATTGCCTGAGGGTCTGAGATCTGGTTTTGGAGGCCCCATGAACCAGCATGGCCCAGTGGAAATGAAGGGGTTCAGCAGCCCCTTCCAATATCCAGCAAGCAGAAGGCTTTCAGGACAGCCCCGTGGGTAAGCACTGCAGGAGGGACAGAGAAGAAGTCATTAGGACGTGGTCTGAATCCATCACAGTCTTTTTGGAAAGCTTTCTGGTCCAGAACAGCCTCTCAGTATTTCTAGGTAGGACTCCGGGGCTGCTTCTCGCAGCCTGCCACCGACATCTAGTGTTAGGCAGGCAGCTTCTGGTGGCGTTCGCACTGCCGGCAGTGCAGCAAAGGATGGGGCCCGCAGCCTTGATCCTCTGGCCGTGTAGCAGGAACTGCCATACCATGCCATGCCATGCGACCCCTGGGTACCCCGCTCAGATACGGGAAAGGGAAGAGGGGTCGAATCTCCCAGTCCCGTTGTCCAAAATCCTTGTGGCTCCAGCTGCCTGGATCTGCTGAGTGCTGGCTGAAGGGGCAATTTGGGGACAAGGACACGTATCTGCTAGGAAGAGGTGGAGCCCGAGCAAAAAGCAGATGAACTGCTGCTGGTGGGCACTGCCTTCAGTTGCCTGGGTGTGCCATCTGCTGCCTAATGCTATTGCTGCCTGCTGATGCCATCACTGCCTGCTAGTGGTATTCACTGTCCAGCTGTGCTATCCACTGCCTCCTAGTGGCATCACTGCCTAGCTGTGCCATCTGCTGCCTTGCAGTGCCACGCACTGCCCAGATCTGCCATCCTCTGGTTTGCAGGGCCATCCACTGCTGGTAATGCCATTACTGCCTTCTAGTGGCATCACTGCCTAGCTGTACCATCCACTGCCTGCTGGTGCCATGGCTGCCTGGAGGAGATGGGGACAGGTCAGTGACACAGGCATGCACAATCCTTACCCACTGCAGAGCTGCCCCAAAGCAAGCCCATGAATGTCCCAGCCTGCAGGGTAATGAAGGGAGCCGAATGCTCTGTCAGGATTGAAAACTGCCAGTGTCAGAGGAGCTGCATCAGACCTGCAAAAGGAACTCATTAACCCAGGACTGCTTAATATGCTGGAGGCTCGTGCGCAGCCCTGGAGCTGCAGTAGGATGCTGTGCCAGTGCTCACCCACTCAGCCCCTCAGTGCAGACAGAGGCATGGGGATGCACACCAGTCAGCCCTCTTGCTCATGGCCTGGGTGAGGTGAACTCTAGGGCTGCAGGGCCAGAGGGCTGTGACATGGTGGGAAGAACGCTTGGGTGCCCATGTGCATGGGGTGCCTGATGGCATTTCAGTTCCTTTATGCATCTTCAGGCTCAAATGACACTGCCCCACACCAGAGGCCATAGGGACCTGGTTTGCCTGGTTAGTAACAGCAGTGGGTCTTCTCTGCTTCCAGGGATTTTCAGCCCACAGTTATTACAATGCTTGGCTTCACAGGCTCAACCCATAGCAGTGCTGGAATGCAAACCACACCTTGGGGTGTTTTATGGCACCCCAAGCATTCAAATCACAGAATCAGCGAGGTTGGAAAAGACCTTTAAGATCATCAAGTCCAACCTCTACCCCAGGACTGCCAAGTGCACCACTAAACCATGTCACTAAGGGCCTCATCTACATGATCTACATGGTTTTTGAACACTTTCAAAGTGTTTATCCTTGAACGCTTTGAACATTTTGAACACTTTGAGCACTTCCAAATGAGAAGAGGCATTGATCAGTCCTCATCTGCTGTACAGGTACCTTACAAGTGAATTGTTTTTTGTGAGTGTTGCTTGAAACACTTAGTCTTTTACGTCTCCCTATTCTTTAATTTCTTTGTGTGTGTCTCAGGTGCGGGACAAGAAACTCCTCAATGACTTAAATGGAGCAGTTGAAGATGCCAAGACAGCCCGTCTTTTTAACATCACCAGCTCAGCCCTTGCCACTTTCTGTATCATCCTTATCTTCATCTTCCTGCGATACCCCCTCACTGATTACTAGAGTGAGGCCAACAGCAGTGGCTGCCGCCAAAATGCCTCTATGCCAGAAGTGTCTGCAGTTGTTTCTTGTAGCAAGGACGCAAAAAATTAAAAACAATATTCCACCTTGATTGCAAAAAAATAAAGAGAAGAGCCAAATAAATACATAAATGAAAGTGAAAAGAGTCTATCAGCCCAGCTGAGCATACCGTCCCTGCCCCCAAAGCCAGTATGGGAACTGCTGTAGGAAAGGGTCTCCAACACATGTACAGGGAGACAAATAGACCAAGAAATAATTATTTTATGGTCAACAAGCCGTGTGACAAGAGTGTGCAAAGCCCAGAGCCATGCATGCCAAGCAGCAGAGAGCTGAGCTCTGGGGAGCAGTGGGGTCTTGTCGAGCAGGAGGCACATGCAGCGATGGATGGGTTCCACTGCAAGGCTGGCTCACAACATATCAGGTGTGTTCGGACCGCCCCACCACCTCCTGATGTATGGGGGTTTCTTTTCCTTTTCCTCTCTTGAATTTCATCCAATGTTCAAACAACTCCCAACCCCTGGAGAGCTGAGGGTGCTGGGAAGTTCATGTTAGGGAGCCCCAAAGAGTTACAGGCCAGGTTTCTCCTCAGGATCTCCTGGCGATGCTGAGAAGGAAGGCACCTTCTGGAGAACTCACCTAAGTCCCCTAAAGAGATTCTATATTACAGTATTCTGTAAACGGTTAATAAAAGATACCTCTGCTAACTAATGCAGCTGGCTTAATTCCTTCTTTAGGAGGGTTGTGCTCCAGGTCCCTACCAGCTGACAAGAGAAAATGCTAATGTCACCAGCGCCTGCTTGGAAGAGACTTAAAGCAGGAGTGAGGGATGCTGCTGCAGGTCAGAGCAGCATGCAGCCGTGAAGGACGGTGCACATCCAGATTTAAGAGCAGAGATCTCAGCGACTCCTGCAATGGTCGATCAATGGCAAGGAGTCAAAGGCAGCTGAGCAGGCAGGTCCCCCTCCCCTGCTAGGACCAGCACTGAAGATAGAAATAAATTGCCGCAGTCTGAACCTGCTGCTACCGCAGCACTTCTCAGGGTCTTTACTGAGAGCCAGGTTTCAAAGGCATCACACATTTGCCGCTAAACAAGGCAGGAGCTCAGAGCCCTTCTTGATAGCTGCCTGCGGTGCTGCAAATCAACACGCGCTGACTTGGAAACACCACAAGTGAATAGCAAGACCAGGACCAAAATAAAACTTTTCAGTTCTTCTGACCCTTCATTACATCTCATCTGCCACAGCTGCTTCATCTTTTTCCGGCTCTATGATGACCTTGTGCCAATGGATACCAGTTGCTGCAGACCAGCCATAGAACTGGGAGGAGGCAACAGTGCCCACCTTTGTGCCCACCACAAAAGCAAAGGTGCAACAAGAGACAGAGAATGCAGACAGGCCATCATAGGACACTTCATGCCCTGCTGGATGTGTGGTTAAATCAGTGTGTTGTGTCTGAGCTCTGCCACAGCAAGCTATGAAGACAGATCACAACGATGCTTCTCTAAAAGCACCCTTCCTGCCCAGCTCTCTACACCTTAACCCCATCTGGGCTTAATTTATGGTGGAAGCTATGGGCAGAAGGACCTGCAGTCCTACCTAATCCCCACTCACTGGAGGGCATTTCCATACCCATCCAGACCAGGGGGCTGTTTTGCACTGAACTGTCCTCTGGCAGTGCAGTGCATGGTGCTCTGTGAAGTATCTTGACCATGAACTGCTCTATGATCACTCATCCAGAGGTCAAGACTCTTCCCAACCTCCCTTGGTTATTTCTTGTTCCCTTCCCTAAAACAAGATCTGAGGGGTCATAGCCATCAGCATTTCCATCGTAACATCTCTAGGAGATGTATCCAATCCTTGTCCACAGCAGAGGAAGGAGGTGGCCTTTCTTGATGGCAATGCCTTCAAAGAGGGTGCAGCCAAAATTACTTGTGTTGCAGCCACCCTGCGCTGGCACCTAATAATTGGAGCAAATTAAAGCCTGCTGGGACAGTGCTAGTTTAGGCAAGATCCAGACTAGTCACCCCGAAATCCTCTAAGGGTTAGGAGGAGCACGGAGGTGAAGTTGCATCACCTTTTCCCTGTACCTGCACTGAGCTCACGCTGGCAGTTCCCAAAGTCTCGTTCTCAATATCGTTTACCATCCAGGTGCTCATTGTACCTCTCAAGCTTTGCAGCCCAAACACAAGCCTGATAGGATGGGCAAGTACTTTTGCACTCAGAGACCCTCTGGATCTATGAAATCTTGCAGGGATGGTGCCACACAGGAGAGAGCCGCCCTGCTTGGCATGCAGGCACAGGGCTGCTCAGCTAAAGGCAGAGCTGACACAAAATTGGAAGTGCCCCAAAGCCAGCCTTTCCTACATTTAACAAGTGTGACAAATGAGTTACAATCATTCCCTCCCCTGACGGACCGTCTTTATCTGCAAGGAAAATGGATGCTGGTTAAATGAACCAGGGGGAATATTGAACTGACTCTGCAGCATTTTTGCATGCATAAACCATCAGGGATGGAGAGGGTGGGCTATTATTAGTAACAATCACATTTATTATTTGTTGCACACGTTATAGGAGGTATGAACACTGAAATTGCTGTGTTGCAGCACGTCAGAGGCCCACCCAGACCTGCCTTGGACACAAAGAGGGTAGCAGAGGAGCATGCAGTAACCCCTTCACTGGAGGATGGGATGATTGATCCCAGGCAGCTGCTCAGCTTCACCACAGCCCTCACCTCAGCTCCACCTGCAGCTCTGGGCCGGGAGCAGCAAAGCCCCTGTGCTCTCCCCTCCTCTCCCTTTCATTTTAATGGAGTCTCTCCAAATTTGAGCAGTAAGAAAGCACCCCCCCAAAATGGGGAAAATGGTGAGGGGGAAGATAGATTTCCAAATATTCATTTCATCTTGCCATTGCCTGATAACCCCAAATTAAGATGGCAAAACTGCATCCCCATATACCGTCATGCAGGTACATCCCAGATTGCACCGACTGTGCTGTTAAGCGGAAGAATGGAGTTTTGTTCATTCTGAAGAAACAAGGGAAAGAAAAGCAGCAGCCGAATCTGACAGGTCCTGTGACTGCTTTGTGCTTTTTGCCTTTTCTTTTTAATCTTGCAAGAAGGTTCTGGAAGCTCAGGTTTTGCCAAGGCTGACACCCGATGCAGCAGAAGGCAGGCTTTCAAGGGTTGCTTCTCTGCCTTTTCACTTCTGCCACTCACGTCGCGCAGCGGTCTCCAAATCACACCTTTTTTTGGCTGCGAAGCCGCAGCCTCTGTTGCACTCGACGGCGGGAAGGAAAACTGAGAGGAGGGGGTGGAAGAGAGGAACAGCCAAACGCTGCTTGAGAAGCATCTTTTGATGGGGAAGAACTGACGGTCACGTTGCCATATAGAGGTTTAATTGTATTCCTTCGGGAAACTGAGCTTGACAGCTTGACAAGGATTTCGGTTTGCTTTTTCTTTAGCTCGAGGGAAAAAATGGAGAAGGGGGAAGTGATTGTTCCCTTTTAGTCGACATTATGAGATTGTGCCTAAAATACTGCTGCTGATTTTGTGCCCCTGGTAACGAAAGGTGTTCGGGGTGGGCGAGGTGAAAGGCCACCGAGCTTGGTGAGGGGCACGCGTGCCTGGGGAGGAGATGGGGTGGGAGCGGGGCTCGTTCAGCCCTGCGAGGAAATAGCTTCGGGGGTCCGTCACGACAGCGCCAGCACCTCGGAGAAGGTTACGGAAGGAAAGAAGGAGTCGGACGTCCAAGCCCAGCTGGAGCTGCTCTGCTGCGGGAGGCAGGCAGAGGGCCCCCTTACACCGCTCCAGTGCAGCCGGCAGCTCGCCGCCGCGCCGCCCATCTCCGCGGCCTCTGGGCAGGCGAGGAGGCTTCGGGCCCCTTGGCGGGAGCGGTGGTCCACCCCCGCACATCCCGAGCAGCAGGCACTCGCCCCCCGCCAAGCCCGACCGCCGAGGAGGTGCGAGCCCCTACCCGGGGCAAGAGGCAGCGCGGGTTGAGGCTGGATCCTGCGCCCTAAAACCGTGCAGAGGCGGGTGGGGGCAAGGTGACAGCCCCAGCCTCCTGCAGGGACGTGCCCCTTGTGCCAGCCGGGGTGTGTGCGTCACGCAAGGGCCTGGCGCCGTTACACATTTACCCTCCACACTGGCAGGGAGAGGTGGCTGCGGGCCGGGTGTCGGCCTGCGCACTTACGCAACCGTCAGCGCTCACCCGTGCCGCTGCCCGGCTGCCGCGCAGCGCTCAGGGATGCCGCCGAGGCAGTTGTCAGACAGCAGCGCACGGAATCCCAACGGGGGTGAGCAGCTCTCCTACTCTAGGGACTGGTGAGAGTTAATTCAGGTAACAACCTTCCAGCCCAGCACCGGCATTCACCAGTTCCCACGCCGTGGGTGAGCTGCCGGGCTTGCAGGCAAAGCACGGTGAGTCGGGGCTGGAGCAGCCCTCAGCCTGGATACCCAAATTAACAGTTAGATATGCAAATGGCGACCTCTACCCTTCTGTGGGGCGTGTGAGCCACCAGCAAAACCCAGCACTGAGATGTTGCCTCATAACCCTGCTTCCCAGGCGTTCCGTGGACCAGGAGGCAGAGTCACGCTGCCAGCAAGTGGCAGCTTTGGCCTCTTTGTAGCCATGTGCTGATGTCCTGGGTGACC
>JANHGB010054842.1:31913-49349 GCA_026283785.1 Coracopsis vasa
CTAATGTGGCCTCATACTGGGAACTTAGATCCAGAGGCCTGGGACATGTACCCTCTGCTTTGGGAGGCAGGTCAGGTAGCCCAAGGAAGCTGGGGCTGTTAATGCTGAAGTCATGAGCCAGAGCAAATGCTGGAACCCCCATCCTCATATTCTGTGGCTTTCCATGCCTTTCCTGTGAGCTGGCTGTGTCCTCCAGGTTTGGCGGCTGGTGACAGAGATCCCTGTCATTTTGCCCAGTAATGAAATGACAGGGACCCATTTCTCTTTTGTGTCTTGAGCTATCGTTGCAGTAGGTGCCCACACCACAGAGGCTTTGGCTGTGGGAGCTTCCAAGAACTGCTGGCTCACTGGGATCAGCGTGATGCATAAGCCTCCTCTAGTTCATGGGCTAAATCCTGGTCCTGCAGAAGTCAATGAAAATCTTTACAATGGCCTCTCCAGGCATGGCATTCATAGTCCTCCTAATTCAGATGCATTAAAGCTTCTCAGAACAGCTTGTGGGTTCTCTCTAAAACACCGTCTGGCAGGAACAAGAGGAGCCTGGTAGTGGCCAGGGCTTATTTTCTGAATGACTGCAGCAGCATTAAAACCTAATGCCATTAAAACATGACTGCAATGATGTGTGCCATTAAAACCTTAGAAGACATCCTGAGCTGAATGCCCCTCACCTGCTTATTCTCTTGCAGACCCCATGGGCTGGGCATGAAGGAACCTTGTTCTTCTGGTGGCACTTTAGAGAGAACCAGGCTTGACCCTCCTCAGTTCCTGAAATGGAGCCCAGATATGTACCCCTGTAAACGAACCCCCTTTCTAAGTCTGTGCAAGTTTGATGCTGGAAAGCAGTAGTCACTTCGGGGCCAACTCAGTCAAAGTACAGCTTCCCATGGCCTCTGTCCTAATGCCTGTCCTGTTTCTTGAAGCCAGGAGTGAAGGTCAGCTCAACTTCTTGGCTTCTGAGAGAGGTCGTTTTCTCTTGACTTGCCAGGAGGCAAGCTGGCAAGATACTCATGAGCAGGCTCTGATTAAAAGGCAGATGGAAATCCACTGTAAAATGATGGATGTGAGTGAGCAAACCTGATTTGGTGGTGTGTCTGATGGGCCCTGAACTAGCTATTACCATGCAGCAGCAAAACCTTAGAGCTGAGCTAAGCTGCTTCTCTGAAACCATTAGGTCTGTGCTTGGCAGAGATCAGGAAAACGAAATTGAGTGCAAGGAGCTGTTGGGCTGGGAGCAGGGAAAGGAGGAGATGTCTTGCCCTGCGGAGGTCCCTCATGTAAGCCTTTCAAACATGGCATGTCAGGGCTGGCCAAGGTGGTCAAAGGTATCTGTGCAGCAGGAGGCTCTGTAGATGCTCTGACCTGAAAGGGTCCTAAACGAGATCTATATGTGGTGAGAACTGTGGGAAAGGTGATTAGGGAATGGGCATGTGTGGCCCCTTCCAGTGCAAGCAGTAAGGGTCACCCAGAGAAACCATCACTTAGCAGATTTGGAGCAAACCAGGGGAAGGACTTCTTCATCACAGCTGGCAAACCATTTTGCTACCTGCCACTGGCCACTGTGCCTGTTAAAGTTGACATGGCTTCAGAAAGCTATTAGACAAATTAATGGAAGAAAGTTCCACTGAGGGCTATTAAATACAAAGAGAAAAGCTCTGGCTTGGGCAGCTCTGAAGCCACAGACGCCCTCAGGCTTTGAGAACATACCTAGAAAGTGTGGCTTGTTACACTTTTACACTCTTCTGAGGGCATCTTCTGAAGGCCAAGCCCCTGGGGACTTGGCCCAAGGTGAATGTCACATCCTGCCCAGCTGACCAGTTGTCTTCTCTTTTCCTCTCTTTCCAGGTTCAGCACAATGAGTTGGCAATCCTGGGTGTTAGCAGTGTGAGGAGACCAGGACGGGTGCTGCCCTGCTCACCCCTTACCCCCTTGCTCGTTTCCCTCAGGGAGACGGCTGTTGGCGTCCTTCCGCCCCTTGCCCCCCACTCACCATAGAGGGGACAGGCCCGTTATGGCTGGGGACAGGCTCCCACGCAAGGTGATGGACCCGAAGAAGCTGGCCAGCCTCCTGCGGAAAGGAGCAGAGGGCACCCTGGTCATTGACAGCCGCTCCTTCGTGGAGTACAACTCCTGGCACGTCCTCAGCTCTGTCAACATCTGCTGCTCCAAGCTCGTCAAGAGAAGGCTCCAGCAGGACAAGGTCTCCATCACAGAACTCATCCAGCCTGCCTCCAAGATGAAGGTAGGGATCTGTCCCTCACCTTTCCAGGTGAATGCTTGTACCCCTCTGCCCAGGAGAAAAGGGCAGGGTGGGGGTGGGATGCAGACTGGCTTAAGGGCTGGCTACATGGTGTTCCCTGGCTACACCTGGCGTGTACCTCATCTTCCTCCATCCCTTGACACCAGTATCTGCTGGCATCTCTCTGGCACCCTTTGGGAAGTTGGACTGTGAGCTCATGCAGCCATAGGGCTGTCCTTCAGGACCTGCTCATTGCTCACACCCCAGTGACGTGGCTCCCTGCTCCAGGAGTCCTCCCTGGGCAAGTCTAACAGGTATATCAGCCTTCAGAGTTGTCCTACGCCAGCAAACAACTTCCCAAAGCCTTCCTGGAGCTGTAAGCTTAATCCCTCGCTAAAAACTCTTCCCCGCCCCTCTGTCATCTCTAACTCCATTCAGGGACATGTAATCCTCCTCCCCTGTGACGCCAGAAGCTCTTATCCGGTGTCATGGCATATTATCTCTCACAGCCTCCTCTCTCTATCTCTCCTGGTTAAATAATAGAGGTGGCTCTGAGCCACGGAGCTGGGCTGAAGCCCTGGCCAGGGTGCTCCCGCGGTGCCATAGCCTGAGCCCTGCCCTTCACTGAGAAGCTGCTGGAGGCCAGCGCCGGTGGGTGCCAGAGGTTGGTTTTCCATCGCAGCCCACCCTCCCGCCAGCTCGCTTTTACCATTCCCCCCTCCCGCCTTGCGATTTTATGGCAAAGCGAGGGTAATTCAGGCGATTAATCAAATGCTGAGCCCAGCTGGAGCCATCTGTGGCGTGTCCCCCCCCTGCCGCCCCACGGAGCCACTGCTGCCCGCATTGGCTGCCGGTGACATCACCCTGCCGGGATCAAGGGGACTCGCAGCGTGGGGGGGCCAGGCTCGCGCCAATCTGCTGCGGTGATGCTCTGCACTGGGCGATTTGGAGGGGATTGCAGAGACTGATTCCTGAACGGCTTTAGCTGCTCTTAAATCCCCAGGGGAATAAAGCAGAATAATCAGTTTTGAGCGAGGTAGGAGGAGAGCAGTGCGGCCGCCTTCCTCCCAGAGAGGGTCACCTCTGCAGTGGCCGCCGTCACGTCACGTGGAGCAGCAGCAGCAGCAAAGGCAATGAGCAAGGGGAGGAAGAAGAGGAGGATGATGGGGAAGGGGAAAGCGTGGAAGAGTTAACGTCAGCTGATGCTGTCCACCTTCAACCCTGCAGCCTATGAGCTGCAGAGGAGCAGTGGCTCCCAGAGGGGTTGACTGGTCTGTCCTGGTGGTCTCTATTCTGTCCTCATAGAAGCAGCAATCGCCTCCTTCCCACTCCTGCATCATTGCATAATGGTCCAGGTACCGGCTGTGGATGTGATTATAACCAGGGATGCTAGGGGGAGCGGAGGAGAGGCATTGCCTCCTTCTTTAATTCACAGCTTTTTCCTTTTCTGTTCTTTTTGGTACGGCTGAAATCTCTCCCGGCACATCTGCAGGCAGGAGGCCACCTGCCCCTGCTGCTGCTCATGCGCCGGCTCTCCCAGTGCATGCAGCCTGGGAATTAATTAAGCCTCAGGACATCCGTGTGAGGTCAAGCCACTTGCCCTGGGAAGCTGAAGTGGGATCCAGGGGGGTTACAGCCATATCTTCATCTGGCACAAAGCAGGTGTGGTGGCCATGGCTTGGGATGCCCAAGGCTTTTCATTACGCACCTGCAAGTTTGTATTTTCATGTGATGAACTCTCCTCTCCCCCTTTCTCTTTCCCCCGTGCCTCTGATTTCAGACCCTTGGGTTGTAGATGTATTTTGGGGCCCCCAGTAATCAATAAGGTCTGCTGCTCAAGGTGCATAGACCCTCAGAGGGGGATGCTGAAAGCTGGTTTAGATCTCCATTGCCCTGTATCATACCCTGCCTTCACCTGCCATCTCTGGCCTGCCCTACCCCTGGCTCCCCACACCAGGGCTAGGGAAGGCGGTGGGGCAAAGTCGGAGGGGCGGGGGGCACGGCTAGCGTTGGGAGCAGATGGCAGGAAGGGTGACATCAGTGGTGCGATTGTCCGGCCCCATTATTCCTCTTGACGGGCCTCCCGCCCTCCTCCTGTTTCCTGCTCCCGGCCAGCCGGGGCTGCCAAGACAAAGGCGGCTGGCAGCGACGTGGGCCTGGCCGGGCAGGGAAAGGGCAGTCCTGAGCCTCCACCTTGCCCTGGTCCTCCTTGTCTGCCCAGAGCAAAGAGAGCATTTGTACAACCCCACCTGGCTGTCCCCTCTGCTGCCCCCACCTGCTTGCAGGCAGGGGGGATGAGAGCATTTGTCTAATTTGCCTTTCCCAGTGTTCACACCCCTCTTTTCCATACTGCTATTAAGGAAGGGTACCATTAAAGATGCTTCTGGATGCTGTGGTTTAGAGCGATGCTGTGGGATAACAGAAGCTCCTGGCTTTTTTGGTGCAAGGAAAGGAAAGGGCCATTTGGTAGGAAAGAAAAAATAGGGAAAATAAAAATCCCTTTCTTTTTCCAATGAAATATGCCTACAATTATGGACATAGCTAAGCCACCACTCCCAGAGCCCCATCGTGCACCATCTTCCCATGGTGCCTTAGCTGGGAAATACTGCAGCAGCCATTCATTTCCCAGTTAACAATAGTCTCCCTTCACACAAATATGGTACCAACATAATGTCCTGGGTTTGGTTTTGAACCCTTCTTTCAATACTAACAATAATAAATGCTCCCAATAATAAATTCCAATAACAACTGGAATAATTCAGCTCCTCGGTGCAGTTTCAGGGGCAGAGGTTATGGGAAATTCCTGCTTGGGGTTTTCACTAGCATTTCTTGAGGGAGATGTTAAAATTTTCACTTCTTCAAGATCCCCCTGGAAAGTCTTTCTACCTCTCAACCTCTTGCTTCCTGAAACATAGCTATCTCCAGAGCAGCTACAGCCATGGTTTGAGGCATGACAAGGGTCTCTTTGGGCGACTGGAATATTTATGTATTTGCATTAGGAGCATGGCTCTGCAAGCAGCTGTTTTGCTTGAGGGGAAGCTGGGGCTTATTTTTGAGCCGTGTGCCTGGCTGCTCTTTATGTTGATGGAAGCCCTGTTATTTCAGTGGGGTGATTCACTGTGTTTTGAAACAATATGTGACTGAGATGTTGGTAGCAATTGGGATAATCAGAAAGGCTTGCTCTTATCTTAGCCTAGATCACCTGAAGGGCATCACGATTCCTGCTTGGCAGCCAGGGAAAGGTGGAGCAGGGACGAGCACTGTGTTGAACCACCCAGCGCCCGGCACCACATGTCCAGCCAGAGCTGGGGAGAGTGATAAGGAGCACTGGGCTTGGCACAAAGGCAATGGATGGTTTTAGCTGGTGCTTGGCTGGGGCTGTTGGCTCCAGGCTGGCCATAGCCCCCAGCTGAGATGCTGGCAGGCAGGAGGCTTGTCCCTGGGGAAGTGCCTCGGGGTATCTACAGCAGTGGGTGGGCTAGCAGCTTTTCAAAGGCATGCAAGTGCTTGCAAGCCCTAGTCAACATCTGCTTGGGGCCAAAAGATATGCTGTGCCACGGCCACTTGCTGTCTGATTGTGGGAACTCTTTCTGGAGGGTGATTCCTGGGGGGGTTTGGTTACTTCAGCAGTCTTGGGGTGATGGGTGATGGGAGTTCAAGACATGGGCAGTCTTGAACCCCCTTGGGAGGGCTCCCACCACCGAGGTGCTGCTCCTCAGAAGGACTCCTTTGTTGTCATCTGTGCTTCTGCCCTATGTTAGCACCTGGCAGAATCAGGAATCTGGCCCTGAGGTTTACCCTCCTCCTCTGCCCCACTTAGCTTTTAACCTCTGAACATTTAAGGCCAGAGATGGGGCTGAACCTTCCCCTGACATCAAGAGTGTGTGAAGTTAATGAGAGACCATGGGGACCTGATTAAACATCTCCCTCTCATTTCTCTTTGTGGCAAGGAGCCGTGACAACACTGTGGGCTCCTTGTGGGCTCCATGACGGCTCCTCAGGACCATCTTACAGCCATTCTCACCCCAGCAAGCGGGGTATTTATTTTCTGCAGCCAGGCCATGTGAGGCCAGCACTTGTTTGGCATTTACATTGAGTGAAACCTTATAACTTTAATAAGATGTAAACCGTGTCGCACATCTCTGCCGTTGCTCAGCAACCCTGCAGTAATGGCCCAAACAAAGCCTCCCCATGCAGAGGGAACACTAAATCCTATTGTGGGATAATTCTGCTTGGCCAGAGCTGCTATCTCCCCTGCAGCCACCCTGGCCTGGACCATGCAGCCGGGATGAGCCCCTGCCCTACCGCCGCTCAGTCCTCACCTCACTGTGCTTTTGGCTGAGAGGCTTTTGTTAACTTGGGGCTTCAGGAAGAGGACTGGGTTTTTGGGATATTCTAACGGTGTGCTAGGGGGGCTTGAAGGGATAGTGGCCCTCTTAAGCCTCTGGCAGGCTTCCGGCTTGGAGCTGGCTCGGCAGCTACCGTGTTTCCCTCCAGCTGTGCTTGGATGGCCTCCTGTGAAAGTCCTGCTTCAAGGACTGGGGAGGCAGAGATGCTGGTACAGATCCTCAGCTGGCTTGCCCCCAGGTGGATTCAGTCATTTTTCAGTGTCTTATTTTAAAATGCATGTGTCCTTTTCCCTTCCCTCTCATCCTGCTGCTGCCTTTTCAACCCTCCCATCTTCCCACTGACCTGCAGGGCCAGATTTGCTCTCCAGTTCCTGGTGCTGGGATGGATACACGCAGCTCCTTTGAGCTTCCCCCTTCCTAATGCAGAGCTGCGCATGGTGCCCCGGCAGGGATTTCTGCCAATGCGGGACTGTCCTTCTGCTGCGGCGAGGAGACGTGATGAGCTCAGCTAAATCAGTGCACCCTGCAGTTTTATTTGGATGGCGCTCACGTTGTGAGCAGGGAAGCACCTGCAGCAGGGTGTGAAAGCAGCATTAACACTGACAGCAATCCCGAGTGAATCTGCTCTGGTGGTAAATTAGGGCATGGCAGTGAGACAGCAAAAGGAGGCGAGTACCTGTGAGTGGTTCCTAGTTCGAGTGGTCTCCTAAGGAGATTTTGGAGAGGGCCAGGCAGGGGGTGAGCATTGGGCAGCTCCAACACAAGCTGGAGGAGTGAGCGGCTCGGGTGTGCAGACCCTGCTTCCCTGCCTGCTGTTGCCTCCTCCTCCCACAGTGTGATGGATGTGCCTTACCCCGCTGGCTGGGAGGGCAGGCGCTCAGAAGGCAGGCATATGCCATCCGCATTCAGCAGATGCACTGAGCCATGCCTATGTGAGGATTTTTACCTTCTTTTAATGCATAGACCTTCATGTAGGTGTAGGAATGGTTGGCTGCACTTTGAGCTCTCTTGCTGCAATCTAGCCATCACCAGGCATGGGGGGACTCCTGCCTGCAGACAGCTGCATGCCTTGAGGGTACCCCACCATCTCACCTACCCCAGAGACTGCAGCATCAGGCAGTAGGGCTGGGTGCTGTTTGTGGTGTGTAAAGTTACATGAGAGCAGCCCAGGAGCTCCTTTCCCTCTCCCCAGCATATCTCTACAGTGTACAGGCCCTGCCATGCATTACAAAAGGAAGAAAGAGCATCCCCTGAACATCCACTGAGCTAAAGAAGAGCAATCTTTAGCTTAGAAGAGCTAAAGAAGGGTGGTCTGCAGGTTTAGGTTGAGCTTCCAGAGGGGTAGTGCATACAGAGGTGTCATTGTGCCGAACAGTGTTTCCAGGCTGAGGCCTGAAGAGCCCCATTTGCTCCAGCCACAGCATGAGGGCTGTGCTGGGAGCACCCCTGTCTGCAGAACCACCCCAAATCCTTGTAACACCAGCCAGGCCACAGAGGAGTATCTGAGGGCAAAGGCTGGGTGGGAAGGAGGTGGTGGAAGAAGTCACAGTGATGCACTTGAGTCACTGGGATGCGCTTAAGTAACGGCAAGCTGAAGGTGGGCAATGGGGAGGAGTGACCCTATTTCAGTTCTTGCCATCAGTGGAGCTACTCCAGCAGGCAGCTGTACTGACACACTTGCTTGTAGCCGTGAAGCAGAGTCCCAGCCTGCCTGGACCCTTCATGTGATGATCAAAAGCCAGCTTGTGGGGATGGCGTAGAACTGTGATCTTCTGCTTGTGTGACTGCTAAATTCAGCTTTGCTTCCCATGGTGGTGTGGGCAGCAGCAGCCTCAGCACTCAGCCAATTTCTCTGACGCCCGGTTTTCGCTGTTCCCCTGCAGGTGGAGGCGGAGGAGCACCAGGACGTGGTGGTCTATGACCAGAGCACACGGGACGTGACCGGCTTGGCTGCTGATAGCTTCCTCTCCATCCTCCTGGGCAAGCTGGACAGCTGTTTCCACAGTGTCTCCATCCTTACAGGTAGGAGCCCTGGGCTACCACTTCACCTGGCACTTGTGTCCTTAGTCTGGAGTTATGGAGCTGTGGTCACACATGTCCATGTGCGCCTGCTTTCCTGGCCACTGGTGGCTGTGGTGGTGGAGGGCAGCCCTGCACGCAGACCAAGGAGGCTCAACCCACACTGGCATTGTTGTGTCCTCCCTGTGCATTCATTCCTTGCACCGTCTAGCTCCCCACCACTGCACCCACCAGCCAGGGTGCAGTGAGAGAAGAGGCTACGTGGTAGTCACGATGGCATAGATCCAGACACCTTCATTCTGTCATTGTTACACTGCTTCATTCCTAGTCAAAGTGCCAAGAGCCAGATCTAGTTCAGGTGTTCTGCTCCCTCTCGCTGCTATTAAAGGGAAGGCTGGAGAGGAAATCCATGGATGTGCTGGGAGAGGGAAGTGAAAGGAGGGCAGGGGCAGAGGGTCATCACTGAGTGAGTCAAGGTCTGCTGGAGATGGTGATTTCCAGGCGCGAGCGCACAGGCAGGAGGAGGCACGTGCTGCCCTAATTACAGCCCTTCTGCATAGTGAAATGGGAGGCAGGCAACCGATGAATGAAACACTGCAACCCAGCAGAGAGGAGCAGGAAGAGGCAGAGAGCTACTGAAGGGAGAGTTAAAGCTGCCTCTAATTCCCCGTGGCTGGGACATCTTCCTGGCTGGCTGCCCACTTCTGAGCTTGCTGTCTGTGGAGGGGTGGGCAGGCGTTGCCCCTTGGCCCTGCTGAGCTCAGCCAAGCTTCTAGATACTGCCAAAAGCAGAGATGGGGATCACCTCTGTTCCCCAAGCCCATCCTCATCCTGTGGCGATTGGGTACTGACCTCCGTGTTCCCAAGGCATCACAGGGATGGAGGGAGCTGCTGTTTCTGCCAATCCAGCAGTGTAGCAGACCCTTGGAAGGGGTAGTTGTGATGGGGAAGGTGGCACAAGCAAGTGGCATTCAAGGAACCTTGCTTGTGCAAGGCATGGGTAAGTGCTGCTGGATTAGAGCAGCTGCATTGTGATGGGGGGAACAGAGAAGAGAAATAGTGGTATAAACCTCCCAGTTTGAGGGTTTCAAAAGCAAGCAGGGACTACATGAAATCACAGTAAAGCTGATTAATGTGGGCCAGGCTGCAGGAGCTTGGCTGAGGCCCATGCTGGAAGATGCCACCATGAGCTTGCTATGGCAGCCCTTGGCCTGGCCCAGCAGCAGTGCCTCCTGCTCCAAGGTTGCTGTGGCATAAACAAGGGTATAGCTTGGCGCATGGTGCAGGAGAAGTTGGATTCAGTCACATCTGGAAAGGAACCTGCTTAGTCACCAGGACAGGTCAGGAAACAGCCTTTCCATGACCCTAGCACCCCACAACCTGCTGCCACTTTCCCAGGGCTGGGCAAGGGGCAACACTGTGTGCTGGGTGCAAACCCCCATCCCCGAGTCCTCCTGAGGCAGGGACAGAGCTGGGTGAGGTGGCCCTGAAAGCCTGGGAGCTTTCTGCTCCCTGGGAAAGCAAGCGGAGGCTTGGGGGCCCCCCATAGTACTGGCACACCCCAGCAGCATGCATGGCATGCCCCATGCTGGGTGAGCATCAGCAGTGTACCACCCCCCTCACCATCAGCATCACCACCATCGAGCCTCCATGAGCAAACCTGCACCTTGCTTGGGCACATGCATACTCCATCTTCAGGGCAGCCATTTCATCTCTCTGGGCTGCAGAAGCCCAGACGCCCAAGCAAGAGTGTGGCTGTGCTGGGTGCTGAGCAAAAGCTTAAACCTCCCTAAGTAAAAGTGCTGCAGGACCACAGCCTGCTGTGGAACATGGACCACCAGTGGGTGGAAAAACCGGGAACTGAAATGTAGAACACTGGGTCATGGCGGCGGCGTTTTATGTGGAAATGGTGACTGGAAGCGGCTGCAGAGAGCGTCCGGGGAAGGCTGGGCACGCTGTCCGACAGGCGCAGCTTCCTCCTGCCTGCGCTGTGGGCAGCAGACGTGTTGTTTCAGAGGCAGCTCTGCAGCACTTGAGAGCTCTGGGGCAGGATATTTGGGCTGGGCCTGATTCTGACCCCTCTCCCTGGTGGGATTTAACCCCTTGGTCTATCCATGCCAGGCTCAGGCACCTTGTCCCACCCCAACTCATCCTGTGCTCCAAAAGAAGTGCCTGGGTCCTCCCTGGAGGTGGCTTGTGACCCCGTGGGGAGCTGGCCTGGCAAGGGCTGCTGGAATTTCAGGGTTCTATCCCGAAATCTCAGCCTGCCCCTAAATGGATGTCAGCACCTGGGATTCTCTGAGGTGTCCTGAGTGTCCCCAGTCTGGTGTAGCACCCCTCCGTGCCCCCCAGCTCTCATCAACCCAGGCAAAGTGACACACATCCATTCCTTGCTGTCCCTGTCTCGTGCAAATGCCCTGCTCGGCCATTCCTGCTCAACTCCAGCCCATCATCCTTGAGATTCTTGAAGCAGCTGATGGAGGCTGGTGGGTGAGGACAGAGGAGCTAGGCATGAGGAGCAGTGGCAGGGACCCCTCAAGGGTTAACAGCTCAGAAGCAGCGATTCCAGCAGGCTGGGAAGGAGGAACCTGAGTCAATTATTCCCAGTCTTGGAAATCATCAGCTCCTCTTCTTTTTTCCCTTTTTTTTTTTTTCTTTAATTGTGTAAGTATAAATAGTGCTGCTTGCTGCCCTCCATCCGTGGGAGCAGAAAGACTGTTGATTTATATGGTTTTCCTGACATCACATGAAGTGGTGGAAAACTGAATGGAGCCAACATTTTTCCTGCATTACGTAATGCCCCCTCCCTCCCAGCCCAGCTCTGCTATTCCTGCAGGAGCCTGACTGTTCTTTAACCTTTGTTTACTTCAGCACAAACCCTTGCTTTTTTGCCTTTCTTTTTTTCCTTCACTGCTATTTTTTGCCTTTTCTTTTTCCTTTTTCTTTTTTTAATTTTTTTTTCACTTTGCTTTTTTACCCCCTTCTTCGCCTTTGCAAACACCAGCTTGGATTTTATTAACAGCCATTATCTGTTTATGAAGCAGCAGCATCAGCAGCGGTCTGGCTCCATCGCTCCCTGACGGCTCGCGCATGCCAGCTCTTGTATTGGAGCCCGGCCAGAGCCAAAGCACGGTGCTGAGCTGCTGGATGCTGAGCTTCACCAGCTCCTCTCCATTTGCCCAGCTGCAGTGGAGGGTGAGGAGATCCTCCTTTACTCTCATTCAATGTCTAAAAGTGACAGCGGAGGGCTTGGGATGCTCATCCAGATGATGCTCAAGCATCCATCCGCCATCGTGTCCTTGGGCTGAGCGCTGGGCTCCCCTCTCCTGTGCCCAAAGCCATATGCCACCTGGAGAGGACAGCAGGGTGGCAGTGTGACCAGCAGCCTGGACTGCTGGGCCTGGGACTCTCCTTGCACAGCAGAGGCTCTTTACATTGTGGTTTCATGCTCCAGGGGAACTTTATCACTGCGATATCGTTCTCTGACCTGAAACAGGCCCCTCACTTGCTTTCTGAACTCGAGTCATGAGCTTTTCATCTGGCTCGGGAGCGTGTGTGAGATCATCTTCAGCCCCCTTGTACCCCTCCTTGTACCAATTCTTCAAGGAATGTTTAAATTTTCCAGTCCTGTTCTTTCTAAATTTGGAGCGTCTGTTTACTCCCAGGATTCGGAAAGAATGTGACAATATCATCAGTGAGAAATCCCTCCCAGCCCTCCACTCGCCATCCTCCTCAGCAGCTCTGGCCATCACCCAGGCCCTTTCCAGCCCGGCCATCCAGCACAGCCAGGGAGAGCTGTAATTGTATGGCAGTGGTGATCCGGAGAGGGCTGGGATTTGGGAGATTTCAAGGGAATCTACCAAAGGGAGGTGACTTGAGAGCAGATAAAACAAAGTAATGAAAAAGGAAAGGGGATTTCCATCGCAGGAGCTGACACTTGGGCTGCCCAGGCATGAGTGGGTTCCGCACTGGCTGGATTTATTTTAGAAATGAGGACTCGGGGACAAATGATTTTAATAAAAAAAAAATAAAAGAAAAAGCACTTTTTTTGGGGACAGTCCTAAAAGGAGGTTAATCATTAGGGCAGATGAATGTCACTTTGCTCATCCTTGGTTGAAAATACAGTGATGCTTTTGCATGTCATGTCAGTGGGAAGCCACATGCTAGCATCACATCTCCCTTGCTGCCTGCTCTGCTTGAAATATGTTGGGCTGGAGCTGGTTTAGAGGAAAAGAGAAGATATATGAAAAATCCAAGCTAGGGAGGTGCAAAAGCAGCACACAGGCAGGGCAGGGCAGGGCAGGGCAGAGCAGAACAGAGGAGGCTTGCTTTTAGGCAGAATCCCAGGGGCTGGAGACTCTCTGTGCATCTGAAAGGCAGCAAAAGTACAAATGAATCTGCAAAGCCTGTCCTGGCTGATGCTGAAGCTTTTAAGCTTAGCAGGACCCAGAACCAGGATCAAGGAATCTTTACAAACTTGATATAAGAAAAAAAATAATCTAAAACCTAAGAAAGCAAATACCCTGAGCACCCACACTTTGGTCGTCAGTCAGAAGCTGTCTGATGGGAGTGGGGAAGTAGGACCCCGATGCAGCTGGTTATTTGATGGTCACCTTCCTCATCTCCCCGTCTGGACAGCATCATGATTTCATCTGACAACTTCCATATGTGAGTATGTCTCCTGGGGACATAGCATGTGTAGGTTGCACGAGCTGGTGACTTTGTCCTCTGCCTCCAGCAGACCCTGAACTTGGTGCATGGGCCTGAATATGCACTCATAAACGAAGTGTTAGGGCTAATTCAGGTACCCTCATGGTGCTGAGGTTGAAGACCACTTTTGGACTTACTGGCATGAATCCATCAGACGTACCAGCAAGTTTTTCTCTAAAGTCTAATTACTGCCTCTGAACCTCCCACAAAAACCCCTGCCCACCCATGGACATCTCCATCGCATAGTGTACTATGATGAACTGAAACAAACATGTCCTCAGCTGGTAGGAGTGTGGGTATGAATAAGGAAGGCACAGGGATGGGAGGAGGTCGGACGGTGTTCACATGGGATTCTCAATTTCTTGCTTCTCCCAGATTTGGGAGTTCTGAAGAGCGAGCTGTGCAAATAATGTGAATGCAGATCGTGGTTGTTCTTCATCCTGCATTATGCTCACGAAGGTAGGAAGGGTAAGAAGTGCTGTGGAGAGGGTTATGCCTGGCTTTTCTCAGGCTGCAGGTTGTGGGGCACAGGGGGATTATCTGTGATGATGCTTTCCTTTTGACTGTCTGGAGGGCTGGAGGTAGGGCACTATGGCCAGCCTGGCGAGAGAGGCACTTCTTTGAAAATCAAATGGTAATGCCAAGATTTGTGATTTTTACAGTCCTGGAGGTTTAGGTAACTCTCCAAACCTCCCTCCCACTGACACAGGGCACCCCTGGGTCTGTGGCACTGAGCATTTGCTTTCTTTCCTGCAGCAGAGCCATCTGGGACCACTTTGGCCAGGGCAGGGCTGTGTTTTCTCACCCTCCAGCCCCCATCCAGTGCGTGCTGGCATCCAACCCCAGCCACCCAGCCCAGCAGGGGCCCTAGGGAGTGCTCCCCATCTCCGTGGCTCGAGGCGTGGTGTCAGAGTAAGGTGCCCTCTTCCCACCCTCTGCCACGACCAGGAGATGCCTGGGAGGACTTTGGCCCCAGTGGGACCAGCGGCTGCATCTCTGGCAGGGGTTAAGCCAGGTCATGTATGTGCAAGCTGATTGTATTCCAGACCTATGCTCTAAACCTCCCTGTTTAGCAACACTGTCGTCAGACAACTTGTTTTCCCGATTCTATAATTACCTCAAGGAGCTTCCCCTCCCCCTCCGGTTGCGTTTTTTACCGTCGGACCCAGAAAAGGCGAGCAAAAGGGGCGAAGGCAGGGAGGGATGGAAGGGAAGGGGCTCGGGGAAGAGCAGCGCTCTGGTTGCCAAGACTTACAAAACCGCCGTGTAATTTTGTTTCTCATTGCTGGATAGCCAACAGGAGGAAGGCAACTTCCCCGGTAAGAGATCCCAATGGGCAGGAAGGAGCTGCTGCCCAGTTATGGTTTCCTTCCTTTTGAGAAACCTGCCTCCCCTCATCTGCCTCCCCCTTTCCCTGGGCCTATGCTGCACGCTTGCAAAAGGTCAGTGCTGGAAATTATTGCAAGGTCCTGGCATTGAGTGGAGAGAGGAACTGCAGACCACAGCCCCTCTGGGCTCCTGCCAGGCTATAGGTACTGTCATGATGTAGGTACATAGGTGCTGAAGAGGAGCTTCTTGTGCTTCTGCTCTGCAGGTGGGTTGCATGAGACTCTCCGACCCATTGTAGCAGATGCTTTTCCAGTGAGTGCTGTGGTAATGAGAGCAAAGTGGGGCCAGCGAGGCTGGGATCTCTCTCTAGGTCACGCAACTCTGTCTCCTAAACAGGGGCTGGAGACAGGATGGGAGACAGCCTGGCCAGGAGGAGCACATGGGGGAAAGGTCCAAGGGGCAGCAGCTGATGTGTGGGGTATATTTCCACTCTATGGACGTTGCCTTTCATCTCTTTACTTGCCAGCTCACCCCAACACCAGCTCCCAACCCCTGCGCTGGTCCTGGCAAAAGGGTGAAGAAGATGTGGAGAGAGCAGGGAGGAGAATGCTGCCTGGGAAATTATGCCTGCAGGCGGCATCTCCGTGGACCTCACACTGGCATACAAAGGGGATTGCTGACTACTTGTGTTCAGTTGCCTTTTAATGAGGGTGAGAGGGATGTGGAACACCATGATGTGAGCCTCCTGCATGAAGGGCTGCTTGATGGTGTTGTGTCCAGCTCACTAGCTGGGGCTCCCAGTAGCCCTGAACTGAAAACTCAGTCCAAACACATCCTAAAGGAACCTGACACTATCAAAATGACTTGTGTTAAGGGCTTTTGCAAGCCTGAGGGAGTTGGGCAACGTAGGGCAGCGAGGGAAGGCAAACGCATGCTTGTGCGCTTCTGGGTCGGGGCAGATTTGTGATTACACCTCCTCCTTCGCTGTGCGCTTCCTGCAGCATCCCCCTTGGCTGGCACAGAGCAGCTGGCCAGCCACTGCCCTTGCACAACCCAACACTGCCTCAACTGCAGCCACCAGAGCGGGTCGCAGCTGAATTGCCCTCCAGCATGGGTAGAGAGCACCGCTGGTACAGGAGCAGGAGATGGAGGCATCTCCATTACCAGAAGCTGTTGGCAGTGGCCACCAGCATCATGCATCCTTCCTCACAGGGACAGAGGTTGCAGATGTCAGGGACCACAGCCCCCTTAAGAAGCTGCCGTGGGAGCCACTTCCCGAGCATGGCTCTTGGGGGAAGGCTGCTCCTCTCTCTTCCAGCCTAGTTGGAGCACGCTTTGAATTTTATCCAACCTCTGACCCACATCTGATAATAATCAAACCATATTTGTTACAACAACAAGGCTCGTTAGGAGGCTGGCTCCACTCGGGTGGGGAGGGGGAGGGTAGAGCACTTAGTTAATGCCAATGACCTCATCTCATGTGATGTCATTCAAAGGAAAAACACTGAAGTCACTCACATATGGCTCAGCCTGGGGTTTTTCAGCTCATAAAGCTTCAGATTTTCAAAGGCACAATACATGCTCCCCCTCCTCCCCCTGCTCCTGCGCTTACTATAATCCTGAATGATTTTCTGGAGGCCTTGGCTCAGACCAGTAAACTTGTAAGGAGCTGTGTGAAGACATATTAAGGAGTCCCACGGGTGGGAAGCGGGGGGACAAGTAATTCTTTCCCCCAGGACAAATGTAAAGAAGAAAACCCATGAGCCCCTGCCTGCTTCAGAAGGCACCACTGACGGATAGACTGCATCAGGACTGGGAGAACCCCCTTTGACGCGAGAAGGCTTTGGCGGAGGGTGCATCTCCTTCAGACTATGGTCCTGCTCTGCTGGGACTGGGCAGACAATTACATCTGACATGGCCGTGCAGGTGTGAGCAGCCCAGTGCCAGCACCTTTCCCCACCAGCTGTTGAGGCCCATTCACCTCCAGCTGTTTGAAACCATTCCAGGATGAGCAACCCTCCTGGGTGATGCTCTCAGTGGAGGCCACAAGAGGAAAGATGAGCTAGTGGTTAAGGACCTGCTGTCTGGTCCCCAGCTCTGTCCTGCAGCAGAGTACCCTGGAGAAGTTGTTTAACTTTTTGTGCCTCAGTTTCCCCCTTAGGAAACAGATCGTGTTATTGCCCTTCCTAGCACTGGAGTTCAGAGTTAAACGTGCCCCAGGGGCTGCACGCTGGGCCTTCCAGGAGCAGCTGTGAGGTGCCTGCACCAGACAGGGGGCAGGGATAGGGAGTGCTGCCGCATCCCCGCTTTGTTGTAGGGATTTGATCACACATCGCTTTGGCTGGTGCTAAAATGAGGCGTGGGCATTAACTTCCTTCCTCCAAGGCCCTGTCCCCAAATTAACTCCGCGGGGCCAAGTCGGCGTGGTGCAGCCATCCATCTCCTGCCGCGGCTGCTCTCCCCGGGGGGGTTGAGGGGGCCTTTGGGCGGGCGAAAAAATCGCGGTTGCGCCTTTAAGCAGGGAGCGAAGCATATGTCAGGCCCGGCGTTCTCCTGCGTGTCTGTGTGCTGAGTAAGGAATGCGGCCGCATGCCTGACCCGTTAGCTATGAGCGCGCTACGGGCGCGCTGCGAGCGCGGCGGCGGAGGGATGGATGGCTCAGCGGAGCTGTTGCTCACGGGCTGAGCTCATTCCGGCTGGAGCGGGAGCCGCGCACGCAGGGAGCGAGAGGCGAGGAGAAGGGCGGCCGTGGAAAGGGGGGTGCGCCGCCCCCCACCCCCCCGCTGCCCGGGG
>JANHGB010054845.1:0-27357 GCA_026283785.1 Coracopsis vasa
TAAGTCCCTTCAGAACTTCAGACTTTCATCAGGTGAGTAAAAGCCTTTTACAAAAAGAAAAGAAACATATTGCTTGGAGACAGCAGACTGATGACCAGGGAAAGCAGGGACAGAGAGGCTGTACCTCTGCAGCTGGTGTCCAAGAGCAGTCTGACTCCCCAGGTCTCCTCTTTAACATCCCCAAACTGCTCAGAACTATCGGTTTCCCAGTATCACCTTGGAAAATGCTCCTTTTACCCTGATACATTTCTTCTTCTTTCACAACTCTGAATGGCTCTACAGCACAGGAACCTAGGCTATCTTTGCCTTATCTTTTATAGTACACACAGGAGGGGTTTGGCATGTTCCCTCTGGCCTCTGGAACAACAGGAAGGGAGGTTTAGGAGAGGCTGAAAACTTGATTGATCTGTGTTTTAGTGCTTTGTCTTACTGTGGGTGCAGCCACAGGGAGGGAGAGTGAGCAGGGTTTGTGAGGGGGTCTGAGGAGGTCTAACAGGAGTGAGGGAAGTTGAGAAACTTACAGCAAAGGGAAGTTGGGAAGAAACAAGTTAGGAAATTAAAAAGAGAAGAAAAGACAGACATGACAGAAACAGAAAAAATGTGGGCTTGACTGTGGCTTGGGAAGGGACACAATTGTAAGATCATGCTCAGGGAAGGTCCAGTTCCAGCTGAGGCTTGAGTACCTCCAAGGGTATTCAAACTGGGCTTTCACATCCCCTTCTGGGGCAACCTGTCCCAGAGCTTCACCTACCTTGCTATGAAGAGGGGTTTTCACTATGTCTAATGAGAATTTCCCTTTCCGCAACTGGTGTCTGCTGCCTCTTGTGCTTTGGCTGTGCCCCTCTGAGGAGGCCCTGGGCACAGGCCTCTGCACACAGCCTTGCAGGCCCCAGTGCAGGGAGGTAACGGTCTCCCTTGACCTTGTGGCCTCCTCCCTGACCTCTGCTCCATGTGCAGCCTCCTAATTTCATCAGTACCAGGGCACCAAACACAATGTATTGGCCCAACAATGACAATCCATAATGCCCATGAACAGTCTCTGAGGTGCTGGTGGCCACGCTGGACCCCAGTGTACCAGTCTTTCATCTGTCCTCTGGCCAATCCATACAGCACTATCTGGTCATGCAGGTGCTAAGGGAAACCAGGCTGAAAGTCTCACTGAGTCAATGTGGGCAACAGTCACCGTCCCCTCATCCACAGGGAGCAATCACTTCCCTTGAACACATTAAGTGTTAACCTGGTTTTGTATATTTTTGCCTTCTATTTGCATTATGGACTTGTAAAGACTGATAAGATATAGTTATGAGTCACATCAGGACCTAGCAGGCAAGTTCAAAAACCTTGTTTGATTTTTTTTTTTAAACTACTTTGTGCAAATAAACTGAAGGTACTTTGTACACAGGGCTCTTGAAGCTGAGGCCCTCCTCATGGCTTTTGTTTAAAATCTAAATTTGAACCTGATTTCCTAAATCAAACCAGCGAGATAAAAGATGTACCATGAGCAAGAGTCCTGCTGTAACACAGGACACCAGTCTGGCCTGTGGTTCCTACCAGAGGTGCAATGAAAATTGCCTAGGGACAGAAGTATGGGCTGAGCATCAACTGGGTGGTGTCATTGCTTTGGTATCCAAACTGCTTGTGCTTAATTAGGAGTAGGTAGGGATGTCAAAGCTCAAGTGAGAAGATTCTATCTTCTGAATGGGGAAGAAATAGAGCTGTAGAGTGAGAAGGGAGACTTGAGATGCAAGGCTGCCTCCAACTAGATAACGGCATTGGTAATCACATGTTAAGCTGTATTTGCCTAGGAAATGGCATAAGAAACACCAAAGTTTGGAATGGGTGTAATAGATTTGGGATCAATGAGGAAAATTAATTAGGTGTGAGTTATGTGTGAGATGTTTGGGCACAGGAAGAGATGCAGGGGTGGTGAAAAGAAAAAAGATGGGAAATAAGGTACAAAATTAAGGAGAGCAAGAAATGGAAGGACCGTCTGACAGGGAAAGTGTGGCTGCCTCCAGGCAGTGTTTAAGCCAGCCTGTGGATGCAATCCCTGTGGATAACCCACCAGAATCTCCACCAGCTCTATGTCTGAAGAGCAGTACAAGAGGTGGGAGCAAGAATGCATAAACTTGTAAGGAAGAAGAGATTTGTACCTTAATACTCAATGCATGAGACAAGGCAGCAGAATTGCAATTTAATAGCACTTACTAGTGAATTTTCAATTTTTATTATAGTAATTTAATCAATAGATTTAACCGCTATATTTCTCCTAATAGTAAACAACGGCATCGGAACTCAATATGATTTTATAATTGTGAAGTAATATTCCTGATAAGAGTGGTGTTTTTATTAGCCAATTAAAGTATTAGCTTTTTTAAAATATGCTGCCTAATCAATAAGGATTATAATCATTCCAGTCAGTTATATCTCAAGTCTCCAAACTAACAGGGGAGACATGAACTTAAGGAGCAAGAAGTGCCTTAACAAGACAGGAGCCAAACATATCTTTTTCTGGAAGACTTTTTGGCAATTTTAAAAATTATTGTTTGCCTAGTGCTTTTGATGCTCTTGATACTAATCCATGGATAAGAAGATGTGGTTACTGTCTTGACAATCTTAGGAAGTTCTCTGTCTAAAGTAGCTGGAGACTTTTCAAGTATCAACACTAGAGAAAAATGGGAGAGTGGAAGTAGAGGAATGCAGGTTGATAACCCAGTGCCTAATTTTCAGATCTTCTTAAAGGCACTTGCTTGATACAGACTGGGTGGTGTGAACTCCTGCTTAGAAATAAGAAGTAGCGAAAAAATCTGAGGTTGTTACTGGACAGCCAGCATTTTTTTTTTTTTTAAAAAAAGAGAAAGTGGTGCTTGATGGGGAAGAGATAGAGAATTGCTTATTGCAAACCTGATGCTTCTTGGTACCTGTCAAACTAGAAATAGTTGTGATTCATGTTTAACTACTCCTATCTTTATGGGAAGGAAAAAGCTATCGAGCTAAACTTCCGTTGTTTCAGGCATTACCATTCTAGTTAGCTATTTTGTAGCATTGCTTATGCTGGCAGATAATCCTTAAAGCAGTCCAGAAATAGCTGCATATAGAGAGTGCTGATGTTTATGTACATTTATGATATTTCACTATGATCCATAAAGAAGTTAGAAAACTTCAGGGCATGGAATATTTGTTGCCTCTTCCCATGACCCTTGGCCAGAGGCAGTGGCCCTAAGGAGAAACGTCTCCAACATATGTGAAGCCATGCATGCTGCAAGACTGCTCATACGTACCCTAGCCATACGAGCTTCCCTAAATTCTGGCTGTTATGTTGAAAGATTAATGTCTTTGAATAATAGTCTATTCCAGAGTTCAGATTTTTTACATTTCTAGGAAGAAATAATGGGAATGCACCATTCATGAAAGGTACTGGTAGTCTGTGAAAAATAGAAGGTGTGTAGTTACAAACTAACGGCCGTATCCCTGAGCAATAACTTAAGAGAAGCTACTTAAAGCTCAGGTTTCTCTATGATCACCTGGAACTGGCAGTACCTCTTGTGTATACCAGCTGACCAGGACATGGCCTGTAGCCATCACATTCATTTCATACAGATCGCTAAATGGCACTGGAAAGTACCAGCTTCCAGTAGCAGCTCAAACAGTGTACTGGCTGTGATGACAGAGCCTCTCCCTGGGGGTTTCTCATGAACCGGGTGAGGTAGTTTTAAGATTGTGTGTGCTTTAATTGAATGCTCAGGAGTCACAATTGTCAGGTAGAGATTGGCATGGGAAAGTAACAAGATACAGCTATTGCTTATAAAGCAGCATTAATACATTCTGGACCGTACAGATTCAGTGGAAAATACAGACCCCGTTTCAAGTTGGTTTTAAGCTAGTTCTGTTTTCAGATGAAATAGTTCAGATGTGTAACAAACTGGTAGAAAGTGATAACAGTGAATATATGGGTAAAGAAACCCATTTCCAGGAGTACTCAATATTGCTCACATGTCCTCATAAATACTACAGTCTAGAGCTCAGAAAGCAGTAATGTGGGAAGTCTGATGTTACTGTATTGGCCAACCAATAAATGTTAATGTAGGGCTTTGGTATCATTGCAGATACTTACCCAGCTCCTGTGAGCATGCCATACTGAAATGAAACTGGATGGGTTAGTCCCACCTCCCTCTCACCCCAACTTTGGTTTAATAAACTAGAACACAGCAGATCTGCAGTTTCTGTAGGTAACATTGAGAGTTACCTACATTTGACTTTCCTCATTTCACAACCCACACTCCTACCCCTAAAAATACAAATGCTTCACCCACAGAACCATTACCTCACAGCCTTATATTTCCTTTTCTTTTTGGCTGAATTTTCTAACCTACTTAAACAAAAAAAGAAAAAAAAATACTCCCCAGCACACTGTTATCTCCAGTTATAGCACCAGGAAGGGGCCAAATTATGCATGATGGAAACTGACATGGGAAAACCCATTGATGACAGAGGAACCCGCCCGCAGGTGAATTCCCGTGGCTTCTACCATCCCTTTATAAGCAGGTGGAGGTGTGGCAAGGCTGGCAAGACAAGCAGGCAGCAGCTGAGTACTCACTAGAGCACAACTGCTGTGTGGAGTGGAAATGGCTGGCTTTAGCAGCAAGAGCTTGATCCTGGTTTCCATGCTGGGTCTCCTGGCGCTGCTCCTGTGTGGCACCTCTGAAGGTAAGTGAGCTCGGGCATTCAGCCCCACGAAGTGACTCTGAGTGCCACCCTGCAGCATGCCAGCCATGTTGGGGTGTACATGCTGGCAGCTGGCAGCAGCACAAGGATGAGGAGGGAGGGATTTTTTTCAGCCAAATATGCTGCCTAATCCTTCTCTTCTGTCGACGGGGAGCTGGATAGTCAGGGAGCTGAACAGTGAGTGCTCTAGGCAGCATGGCAGCATGGTCCCAGTTGGTTTTATTTACTTTATCATTTTGCTTCATTTCAGCACAAAGCAATCAGGATTGCTGCCTGTCTTACACCAAGGTGCGTCTACCTCGATGGGCCCTAAAGGGTTATACTGAACAGCTTTCCAGTGAAGTCTGCGATATCCATGCAATCATGTAAGTTATTTTTTAGAAGATCTGGGTTTTTTTTTTTTCTGATGTGTATTACTCTTAAGATGTCTGTTTGGGCAGACACGGTAATTTCAACAATATAAGCATGATTTTTCTTGCTTTTTCAAAAGGTTAAATTAACTGAATAATTTGTATATAATACCTGTAAACAAAAGCCTCTATTTGATAAGGACTATTAACTCTTAGGACAGCCGTACAGTGTAAATAATAAATCTGACATTTTAGGATTCAGCTGTGCAAACAAAGACATGCTTCATCTCTAGCCAACAGAGAGTATTCGCTTGCCAAAACCTCTTAACAGACACATAAATGACAAGAGTTTGCTTAATTCATGGAGATCTACTTTTTTTTTTTCCACAAGGTTTTAGCCCTCTTAATAGTTACAGCAACTATTTTCCTTAGTCTCACAAATTACTTTAGGCATCCAGAAAAGTTCTTTGCCTTAACAATTCCAATAAATTTCCAGAAAAGTTCTTTGTCTTAACAGTTCCAATAAATTGAGCACAACTTTATGGTGCAAAAAATGACTGAAGCAAAGGTTACATTTAAATTTGTTTCTTTTTGTTCATATAGTGTTGGAAGGGTTGTAGAGCATCCCATATCTAACTGGCATTTACAAAAGCAGTTGCTATTATTTATTATATAGAGTAATTATGATGCACGTCTTAGACCAAATGCATCTTCATAGTATTCAACAGCAAAGGTGTCTAATGGCTTACTGATCTTTTTATCATTATTTCTTTTCCAGTTTCCACACCTACAGTGGGTTGAACGCCTGTGTAAATCCTAAAGAGGGGTGGGTGAAGAAGCATCTTCTTTTCCTGAGGTAGGAATCTAAAATCTAAATACTACCATCCTATGAAAACAGAGCATGTATGAAAGCCTGTTTCTTACATATTCTGAATGCCAATTCTGATGGCAATACAGAAAATATTTGTCTTTCCATCTCTGGTCAAACATAGTTACTCTTTTTTAGAGTCTTTTCAGGGACAGTTATGTCACATGTCCCTTTTCTGTCTGAGCTGTTCTCTCAGGTGGTGCTATAGCTTGAAGACAGAAATGTATAATTGCTCTGTGGCTGAGATCATTATTTATGTGTGTTCTCTCATTCTTTTAACAGCCATAAGCTCAAGAAGATGTCAATGTGATACAGTTTCTAGCACAGAAATAAACAAGCATGGCTGAGGAACTACTTCGCTCAACATCTTGTTTGATATCATCATCTTGTACACTGTTGTGTGCTTACCACTATCTCTGGCTTCCTTGGGACCATTTAACTTCTTGAATTGATTCATATTGCATCGCTGTGTTGCTTGAATTAAGCATTCTGTTAAAGTTTCTATTTTTATGAGTATGTGTATGTTACTAATATGATATGAGTATTATTTAGAAAGGGCTACCTTAAGTGGTTGTACAGAGTATGAATTTTAAGTTTATTGCATGTAATTTTTGTTTTGTTCAGCATGTGTAAAGTGGGTTATTTATTCTTTTTATTTTGTAACTTCTTTGGCACTGTTTTGTGTCAAAATATTTTCTTGTAACTGTAGTTAGCAATATAATACTTCTTGAACTATTGTTAAACAAAACTGCTTGTGAAAAAAATGAAAATTGGAGTTAAGAAAAATAAATATTAAAATCTGCTCTTCCTGTGATATATTTATTTTTCAATTGAAAAAGGTAACTTCCCCTTGAAATGCATTCCTTTTCTTATGAGCCACCAGCTGAAACAATTGCACAAGAGCATTCACACCTGTTAAAAGTTTTCTATTGTTTCTGTAGCTCATCCTTCCTCTTGTCAGACTCTGTTGCCACCAAACCCCAGATGCTTTATCCACAGATCTATGACTCATGGGACTTTCTTAGTTCCTCTTATTCTGATTGAATATTCTTTTGTAACCCACCTTATTGGAGGAAAAAAAAATATGGCAAGTTGGTTTCTATGCTCATTAACATGGATTGATAAGGTTGTTATATTATTGGTAGGAAATTTAATGTAAAACTAACATATCCATCCGTGCATTCCTGAGAATACCAATAGGTATTATAAGCAACTGCTGTATCACCAAAATCATCCTATCAGAGACATGTTTTTTGTAAGTAACCTTCAGTGGCTTATTAAAAGTTCTGACAGCTCTGAAAATCATGACCATTTCCAGGAACACCTGATACCTTTGGTGTGGCTGTTCTGCATTTGTGTAGGTAAGTTTCTTTTTCCTCTGTATCTTTGGCCCTTAACTCCTAATTCAGCATGTGGAATTCTGTTGAATAATTTGAGATGCAATATTAGATGGTCATATGGGGACTTTTCCCCTTTCATTTATATAATTAAACCCCACCCCCCAAATTCTTTTTTATTGCAAAATGCCAACAAGGCTTTTTCCTGCTGCTTGAATATCATTTGAATAATGGATGTGAGAGCTTTCCCTTCAAAGTCTCAGCAGAACTTCATGCTCCAGCTCCAAAGCCACCCGTTCTCACTGCATTGAGATCAGTCATTCCTGTGCCTGATGTAGTATTATTTGTAAATCCTATTTGTGCAATTCTTTGTTTGTTTTGTGTTATTTATTTTCTTCTTTTTTAACTCTTTTTAAAATTTTTTTCCTAAAGCAATCTCATGGCATTCCCAGCCAGGACATTGCAGCATTTCATTAGCTTGGGATCTTTCACAGAAAATTTTTTCATATGGAATCATAGATTTACTCATTTCTTAATATTTTTTTTTCTCTCACTCCAGCACAAAGCAACAAAATAACTTAGCATTGTATGGAAAGTGACTTTTTTTGTAAGGAATAGCAAACCTTCTGCTGGTTTAATATTGTTAAAATATAAAGCCTGCCTTATCTCATCTGCGGGGCAAGTACTAACAAATTATTTGCTGCATTACTGTTCATTTGATGGTAGCTCCAATCAGTTGAAGACTATTTTTTGTTCCTCATCTCTTGTTTTTTCCATCTTCCACACAAAAGGGAGTTGTTAAGCATGTGCAAATCAAAGAGAAAAACGGATAAAGGCCCTTCTTCACTTTCAGTATGTATGTTTTCAAGTATATCTGAAAACCAAGCATTACTGGGTGTGCTTAGTGACAATGACACTTTTAGCTCTGTCATAGGGGTGTTGACAATTGGTCAGTTATTTTCAGTTATCAATGCCCATGAGCCCACATGTAACTAAACTGTACTTCTGATGAACTGGAGTGCATTGTTCAGCAGTGATTTAGTTGAGAAATGAATCGGGGAATTCATGCACCAAGAAGGGCTTTAGGCTTATGACGCTGTCACTTGATCTTAAGGGCATACACCCAGCTGGATAAACATCAAAACAATACAGATGATCAATTGTAACAAGCCTTCTGTATGCTGAGCTCAGCTGTTACACCCTGGCAGTCTTACTGAAAATACCAGGCTACAGGCAACATCCTTTGCCAAAATATGCATCACAAAGGAAGTTTTTAGTCTTCGGACTAAAACCAGTGCATTGTCTATGCTAAGTTTACTAAATAATTATAGTGGTATGATGGTACATAAATGGAAAACTATGATCTGTGTTCCTATGATCTTGTGATAGCTCTGTTCTGGGAAGTGTCAGCCTTAACTGCCCAGTGTTACTTCCCTAACTCTGTTAAAGGTTTTTAAATTGCTGTGTTTGTTCCTTCTGCATTATCGATTACAGATAACTTTCACTCAAAGCTCACCAAGAGTTGCAGGCACTAGAACATGTAGATACGATATGCAAGAAAAATGGTACTGTGGCTGCTATTATATATTAAGCATAGTATACTGCTCATGTAGCTACTAACATAAAAAAAACCCAAAACCCAAGCACTTGTTTAATAATCTTTTATCTTCTTTGAATTTATATCATTATTCAGATTATGCAATCCAAAATACATATTTAATTTAAAAACATCAGTTGAAATTTAGAATACTCTATGTTTAGAAAGCAAATATGTCACGGGAAAAGTAGAGGCTAAAGTACTATTGTTAATGGCTATTATTAAATTTAAAACAGAATTTCTATAGTTTTGCTTATATGACTTCAGTTATACCTCAAAAATGAAGGAACGGTTTCATTTGTAAGCACTTCTATCTACGTCTGTGTTCCTGAAAGTTTGCTACTTCATGAACTTAAATTGAAAACTCTTCTTCTCCCTTTCTTTTCCCACCTTGTATCAAGGAGATAATTGATAGTCTGGGTTGAGATACCTTGAAAAAAACAGATATGCTCTATATAGTGTCCTGTATATGGAATTTTGCTGGATACACTTACAATGCATGTCCTATAGTAGAGGGATTTTACCTACCATCATGACCACACAGCTGCACATACAAAAGTGACGAAAAGAGGGTTTTCACCCTAATCTCTTTGTTAAATCTATTGTATGACCTTTGGATCCAATTCATTTCAGCGTACTAGGTTTTCACAATACTCCATCTCCTCAACTGTCTTGATTTACCTAAAAGATCTAAGCTTCATGGTGATTCTTTTTTCTAGCCCTCAAAATTACAGAGAAAGCCTTGGAAAACAAAAAATTAAGAAGCAAAGCTAGTTGCATGTGGTTTTGAGTAGCAGTTGTAGCGAAATTTAAAGGGAAGGTTAATGCCTTGTTTGTTGCAGTGAACACTGCTTTCTGTGATCAGAAATCCTAATCTTGTGCCACTTTTTCATTGAAAAAAATTGCTGTTCTAGCTGAATCTGAAGATGTGTATGTTCTTTCTATCTGGTTTATATTTTTTTTATCTTCTTCACTTCTTTCTGCTGGAAATGGATGTAATGTCCCATGGGCTTCAGAGCTGATTTAGCTTGATCAGAGCTGATTTAACTTACTCAGGGGCTAACATTAACTATTTCCTGTGTCATCGTGAATGAGAAGATACACATAGATAGTTTTATTAAGATATCAGATATGCTTTTCTGTTAGTTTGGTGCTTCTCAGCCTGTGAAGAATTTATCTCTTGGTAAGACATGCTCATGGTAAGATTAAGGTAGAGACAAATCAGCTTCTAGAAATAGAAACAGTGTAGCCCAGCACTTGGGCTCCCTGGTGGGAAAGCCTGAATGGTAGGATCAATTTACTATCTAAATAGCTACAGGATAAAGTGAATTAGGAAACAAGAAACATTGAGATAGTGTAACTGGGGGCACCACAATTAGTGAAGACATGTATTAAAGTGTATGAAACAGAGCCCATAGTATTTCTTATTTCCGAGTCAAACTTCAGTTACAATTTGCATCACAAATATACCTATCTTCTCTTCTGGGCATGTGCCCATAAGTCTAAGCAAAACATTTACGTCAATGCAAAAATATTATGTGTAGGATGGTCAAATACAACAATATTGTTCAAATACAACAAAATTGGTCAAGTAAAACAAAATCGTACTAAACTCTTCCTATATCTTCTAGGTGATAAAATTTAATCAAAACATAGATTTTTCTTGAAGGAATATGGCTTGCAAGGGGATAAACTCTGTACCAAGAGTTCATATAACAAATACTGAGGTGACAGCAGGTAGCATCGTTATTTATTACAGGCAGAGAAACATTACAAATCTGTAAGAAGCAGATAAGACCAGTCAAGCCGTCTGATTAGAGTTATGTCAGTGGAGATGGGTTCAGGTAAGTGGTCCGAATTGCAGTGAAATTGTCAATTACAGTGTCAAGATTAAACTACTAGTTTAATATGCTTGCAGTATCAGTCATTAGGCACAAAGCTAGTGAGAACACTACAAACTTACAAAGTAGGTAAATGGCAATTTGAGAATGATAGATTTAATATGACAGATAAATGAGAGCTGTGGATTGGTCAGTGTGGTGACTTCAACTGTTCACTCAAATGTGTCCGTCTCTCATATGAATAAGCTTTGTTATATAGCTGTACTTAAGGAATACTAATCAAAATGTTCATTTAAAAGTTGTCATGCAGATCTGAAAAACAATTATATCTTAGCTATATACTTTATTACTTGATTTCTTCTTTCAAATGTACATTTACTAGAGCTGGTTTAAAAATACGTTTATGTGTTCTGGTGGGCATCTGAATGTTTTGTGTTATAATGACTAGGAATATATGGTCAAAATGTCTTGCAGAGAAAGCCAAATCTCAAAGATATCTGAGATACTGCAAATCTCAGAGTTGCTCACTCCATAGCATACTTCAAATCGGTGCAAGAGTAGGCATAAATGTTTTATGAATTTGAAAGTGGGTAGTACTGTTTTAATGTTAATTACAATGAATGGATGATATACATATATGTTGCACATCCATACGAAGTACTTCAAAATGGTAGTAAAGAAACTTAGAAAACAAGAAACACAGAGTGCAATAGGACTAACAGTGAAGGCATATAAATATATAGGAAGCATGATGGTTTATGTGAAATTCTTAATGAATTATTGGCATAATAAAAATGAAATATAGAAACCCAAATGAGTTATTTCAACTTTTTTTATTAAAAACAATGGTGAGATGAAAACAACTTCACTTTAGCAAAGCTGTGGTTTTTTAATACAAAGTGGTTATTTATATTTTGCAATTCTATTGCAGCCTTACTAGAAATTCTGTAATTTGTTAGGAGCTCTTTGCTTCCTCCCAACTCAAAATGGCTTCACTCAATTGCATGTTAGATATATATAGAAGTGCTTATCTATTTTCCTCACTAGGTGCATCCAAATAACTCACTTTCATCTTGCAGGTCAGACAGTCTGACTGCAGAATACCTGTGTAATTACCTGATACCATCAGCTTTGCTTAACCAAAGCATCTTCAGGCCCCTACCATCTGGGCCACGGAAAAAAAATGAATATATTGCGGAAAGGCTCTCCTCTAAAAAGCAGACAACAAAGAAAAAGTTTTTCAACTAAGTGAAACTTGAATGAAACAAGTAAGAATGTATGAAATTTGCCTGACTGTACGTGATATGTAAGCAGTTTGTCAGAAATAGATTTAAGAAAAAAGCAAAGAACTATGGTTCCTTTCTGGTATTTGTTTTTATCTCACTGTAGGTTAACAACACATGCATCTGTTCATGCTAACAGAAACTTGCAGGTGACAGACTTTCTAGGAAATAATATTTTTTCCTTTTAATTTGAGATAACTTAAAACTGATGAAAACAGTCATTCAAGGATGAAAAACAATCTCTGTGAAAGGGAGCATGTTTCTTGTTCTGTAACACAGTCAGCTCTTTTTCCCAGAATAGCTCTTACCTAGCAAACAGCAGACTCCCAGAAGATCATATTCCTTATATAAGTAATATAGTTTTATAATTTAATGGCTGTGGTGTCATGATTAGCATTGGAAATAACAGAGCAGAAGTGAGAAGGATCTCCAACAATGCACAGGGAAGTATATGTGCATAGTGGTGTTTGTTTGGGCAAGAGGAAGCAGGTTATCTATTCCAGAATAAAACCCTGAAAGAAATTACCTAAACCCTCCCAATTCAAAGTAGAAACAAGGAAATATCAGAGCATAATCCTTCTGCATCTGACAGACCTCACGATTATGAGAAAGGACAGCATACAAAAACTCCCCTTTAGTAAAAATTCATTGTACCCATTACTAGCATAACAGAAATAGGAAGTGGCTTTCTGTATCTTTCCCTTCACTAATCTTGGGCTGGCCTTTCTCATTTATTTCAACATACCACAGACTGACCTACTTCAGAACAAGTGGGTCATAATACAACTTTAAATCAGGAAGCCTAAACCCCACTCTTCTTTGCAAGCAAGAGTGTGTTTGAGTCAGAAACACTTGCTTCTTGTTATCCTTCTCAGGGCGGTACACTGGCTCAAGAAAAAGGTTTTCAGAACCTGTGTTGGCAGGAAGAACCCAGGCTTCTCAAAAGGAAGCTCTCCATTGACTGGATTAACTGCTTCATAGTGGCCAACACGGTCGTCTCCAGTGTTCTAGATAACTGTATATTGCAGCTTTTCACAGACTTTGGAATATTGACTGATACTGAGGTTTACAGTATCTTAACTTTCTGCCATACCTGCAAAATGCTGACATAAGTAAAAATGCACAGGGAGCAACTGATGTGTAAGTTATCTCTTCAGGCTGATGGCATCAATACTTTTCATCTCTGTATGTAAAACCTGATTATCTCATCTTGGATGAATGTCTCAGTGTATAATTTTTCTTTCCAGAGTAGATATTTTTTGAACTTTCTATGGTGTGTGTGCAGATTCTTTGAAGCTGGCCTTCCATGGCTTAGAGGATGTGAACACTCTTGGGATGTTAAAAAATATCAGGGCAACAATTTTACCCCAGTCTAAAAAATTTCCTTGTAAAAGTATACACTGTTTGACCACTTCCCTGAACTTGAAAAAGAATTGTGTTTCTGCTTGACAGTCAAGGTTTAGTGATACAGATTTCTGTCTGCTGTATCATTAGACTTTCTGCTTGACTAGTCCTCAAGGAATCAGCTCTGTTTAAGCCCTTCACTTTGCTCTCTCACTACAGTTTTTACCTTTGCTGCCTAAAATCTCCTTTGGTAATCCTATCCATGATACAACTCTGGTTCTGTTTTGTCAGAAATACATAGTTAGTTAGCATGTATTTATTTGCAGACAGGCCTGTCCTGGGTGGCACTCTTTGAAAAACCTTCATTTCAGTATAGTGTTAGCTCTTTGTACCCTGTTCAGGAAGTCAGCAAATTTTTCTAGTTACTATATGGGAATAAAGCAAACAAGGCCATTATGCTAGTGCCTGTTTGGGACAGTCTGGATAGCTGTCACCGAGTGAAGAGGAATCGACTTCTCTTGTGACTCCACTGGTCTTGAATCTTCTACTTACAGAAGCTAGGAAACAAAGTGAGAGTGTTTTTTGACTTATCTTCCGGTGTCATTATTGCCTCTTAATGCCAGGTGACGACAAGGTGTGAAGCATGCATGTTCAGATGGAGATTTATAGCAAAAAAGTGAGGAGAGAACGTGCTGAACTGCCAGGTATTAATGTCATGGAGCTTTGCAGCATTCCCACTTCCCGCTCCCCTGTTTAGACTGGGGCTGTGTTGTTCATTTCTGTGTCTCGTGAAAAGCAAGCAAACGAACAAACAAAAAGCTTGTTGTTTTATGAAATGCAAAACTGTAAAAAAATTACTGCCTAAGAATGTCACAATAATTGATTAAATGATGCAAATACGACCCTGAAGTACAGAATTGAAGAGTTGCTTACTGCTTAAGTTATAGTTGAACGTCAGATACTCATTTATGCTGTTTAGAAGGATGAAGCCTTTAAATCTGGCTGAAAAAATTAAGCATAGCATTTCAATTTGACGTCAAGTAATACTAAAGGTACCAAAAATGCTGCATGAACGTGTGTTTACAAAGAACAAAGAAGGTGTTAATGTAGGAAGCAGTATCCATGCCATGTTCACTACTCATGTCACTTGTGTTAAAAGAACAGAAAAATATTTATATTCTGAAATTATAATCTGGGTGGATACATATTATGTTAAACAAATATAAAAAACTGTTAAGAAATTGACTACCAAGATTAGAGATTGTTGAAAAAGTTATTTTTGAATAGGGTTGGTCCAAATAAGTCAATTCACTTGGAAAACTGTTCAGATTGTTTTAGTGTAAGTATTTCTTATCAACTTCAGGACTTTCCACATACAAATAAGACAAAAGATTTAAACAAACAAATGGGAATGAGAAACCAATAGACCACTTTGTCCCCCAGTTGTGTCCCAAAGTAAATCTGGGATTAGCCATTGTATTTTACTTCCTGGCTTTCAAAAACCAAAGGAATGTCTTCAAAGTGAAGCTGTAGGGAGTCATATGGGTGTTTCTGGAAAAATCATGTATTGTTAAACGCTGAGCACGACTGTCTTCTGTTGACCCATGTCAGCAGTGTGCACTATGAGGAAATTTAGTAAATGAAAAGGTGTTCACTGCTTCCCCCTATTGATGCTCTACAGTAATTTCTGCATAAATCACAGAAACAAAATGGTTTGTGTTGGAAGGGGCCTTAAAGATCATCTAGTTCCAACCCCCCTGCCATGGGTTTGGAACTAGATCAGGTTACTCAAGACTCATCTAACCTGGCCTTGAACACTGCCAGGGACGCGACAGCCACATCTTCTTTGGCCAACCTGTGCCAGTACCTCACCACCCTCATAGTAAGGAATCCCTTCTTTTAATCTGCATTTACCCTCTTTCAGTTTAAAGCCACTACCCCTCATCCTGTCACTACATGCCCTCATCCCTCTCCAGCTTTCTTGTAGGCTCCTTTAGTTACTGGAAGGCTGCTCAAAGTTCTCCCCAGAGCCTTATCTTCTCCAAGCTGAATATCATCAACTCTAGTCTTCATAGGAGAGTTGCTCCAGCATCTGATCATCTTCATGGCCTCCTCTGGACTCACTTCAGTTGACTCCAATTTTTAGTTCTATTAATATATTCTCTTTTAATGATTCCATGTTGGTTATCTCCTTTCAGATATATATTTTTCTTCTGCATTTTATGAAACAGTATTTTCATACTCAAGTACCTGTCCTGAGTTTCTCTTTTAAAAAAATTAAATTGATTAGGTTTTTTAATTTTTCCCCCTCTTTCCTTAGTTTCCTTAGTAATTAAGTGACCATTTGCTTTTCAAATGGCTTTCATATATTTGTTATGAAACGCACTTTGGGGTTTTTCAGTTGTGATGTTGTACATTTTTATTGCTATATTTTGTGCCTGAGTGCAAAATTTAGTCTTTATGACCAAATTCTTGGCTCTTTTCAATTACCTCTGCACTGTTCAGAGTGACTGAGTCTGGCCTGGTTATGTCTGCTAGGAATTCTCTCAAAAGGCTGGGAGGTATAACTGTTCTTGTTTACACAGCCTTATGTACAAGTATGTGTTTTAGATGTAGACAAATAATCCTTTTACTTGTCAAAGAAGACTTTGTGGACCAGCAACACCCATAGTTTTGTTTAAACAAAACCTGTATATAGACCCCAAGTAAATTAGCTGTTGGGAAAGGCCCAAAATATTCTCATATGCTTGTCTACTTGTTCTTCATGTTGTGAAAATTATTGGGGTTTTATGTATTCTGCTACATAGAGTAATATTCATTGTCATTACTTTCTGCCATTATTATGATGTTTGAATTTTGATGGGTTGATTTTCAGCTTACAGACAGCACTTTAATTAATTTTTAAATAAGTAAGCTTTTTTAAGAACAATTATTAGAGACACCTTTCAGGACTTCAAGTCCAGGGTTCAGTCTATCTGAAAAGAATAGGTTTAATTGTATTTAATTGTGGAAATTAAAATAAAATCACTTCCAGAGATTGCATGTTGCAGTATGAAATAATTATTGTTGTATCTTTTTTGTGTCAGCAGATGGCAATGTGTGGCTGTTTAAAATTGCTAGTCAGTGCTATGCAATTATCTTAAATTTACAGGGAAAAGGGAGATGTTTTGTGTTAGTTGGTTTGGCTAAAAAAAAACCCCTTACATGTTGCTAGATATAACTTGGGTTTTGTTGACCAACAATACACATCTGGGTGAATTCTGCAAAGGTCTATGTATTTAACCTTGAAACCAGAGGTACGTAATAAGGCATCTTGAATTTAAAAGTTTGTTCCCTTTTAAGGTATGCTCTCAACTGAGATAATGTCTTGCTTTTCACAAGCTTTTAAAATTGTTTATTGGTCATAGAGACTGACAAATCATTAAATACTTGTTCAAATTCCTGTGTAAATTATGTTTTTGTTCTTTTTTGGGTATAGTGGCATGTTTGAGCTTCTGCATTTGAAAATACTAGAGGCAGGCAAATCCAATCACTGCTGGCTTATTTCCTCCACTCATGAGTAGTTAGAAGTATATGAAAAGAACCTGTTTTATGTTTCAGTTCCATTTAAAGCTTGTAAATGAAACATGAGTCTGAGATGCTTCTGAGATACTAATAAAATACAAAGAGGTGGGTGGGAGCAAGAGTTTTATTTTTTTTTTTGCCAAAAAACGCTCCCTGTGTTTGCATTGTTTGGAAAGGAGTATTTTTTCCTGTTGCACTGGAGCATAACATTAAATAAGTGTATAAGCCCATTTTGTTATTTCCAGTAATTGTGGTGGTGGTGGTGTGTTAGGCACCCTGCAAAGAAACAAGCTTTGTAACAATTTCTCAGGATTTAAACTATTAGCTAGCAATGGTATGCTGTAGTGATTTGTGGATTTTTATCTCTGGAGCTGCTGTAGCAAATTTTGCAGCACCAGGGTACGTTCTTTTAATATTGCCTTAGGGTTTGATTATTGTATCATTTGTGCAAGCAATTCTTGCTGGCTTAGGCTTCTGTGGATGAAGCAACTGCAGCACTGGGCACTGGAAGAATAGAATTAGTCCCATGATCTGAAATTTAACATAAACGCATCTTGTTTTCCTCCCTTTTTTCATAATTGTTAAATACGGCTGTTGTTCAGAGCTGCCTGCATGGAGCCCTAAAAATGCCATGGATCTAATTTCCATAAATTTTCATAATTATCCATTCTCATATGCAGACACTTGTATAGTGTGGCAAAACATTTTTGTTGTTTCTGTGTCTTGATTGCCCATTCCCACTGCTGTAGCTGAAAGCACAGCTTGTCTTACTTCCTCTAGAGAACAGAAATTGCTGTTTCCCTAATGTAAAGCACATTTTCTGTTTTTCTTTACCTCTTTCTGTCCTTTATTTGACCATTGTTATTTCCATTTTGGTCAGTCCCTACTTTTTTGAGTAGATGATCCCTAAGCGTCTGTCATTTTCCTTTTGGAGACAGGCAGCTAGGAAAGCTAGACATAAGGACAAAAAGTTGAAGCTCTGGTAATATGTCAGTGATTAAATAGTATTGCTCATAAATCATTTATTCTTCGTTCTTACACTACAGAGAACACCTACACTACACTACAGAGAAAACACTAGACTACACTTCAGAAGACTTAGTGGGCTACTGCTGTATTTTAACATCTCTCCACTCTCAGCAATTGTTGTGATTTCCCAGGTTATAATTTTGTTATGCTTGACTTTAGCAGAAGCCATCTTATAACAGATGCAAGTTGTTCAAATGCAAACCCTATTATACACTAGCCAGTGTATATAAAAACATACCAGTTTATGATTTTTTTGTCATTTCCAAAGTATCATAGCATGCTGACTTTCGTTGGAAATATCTGAAACCATTTTCAGTAATGTTTAATAAATCTTAATATATATTATCATGGTTATAAGATCATTTACATGAAACATATGTATGGTCTGATCAAAGGATATTAGGAACAATGTTAGAAAAACAGTGACAGCTTCAGTTAAGGAGAAACAACACTTCTGTCATAACAAGAGTGGATTTCTCCATTTGGCATTACATGTCCATTATTATTTAGAACATGATCCCCGCACACGTCAGGGGGGTTGGAGCTGGATTATCATAAGGTCCTTTCCAACCCAAACCGTTCTATAATTTGAGTGTCACAGCTATTGAGTAATTTCTATAAAATCCACAGGGTGCCACTGTATGAATGTCAAATGTAAACCTGTGCGTCTTGTGTTTGCAGTAACTGTTTGCCCTAGATTAGAATTGCCATTTGTTACGTGAAAGGAATAATACATTAGCCTCTGAAGTTTCATTGTCATTTGCTTCCTGGGGAAGAGGTCATGTGTAGGTGAACCATTGTTACTTTTCTGAAAATAGGAGAAATGAATTCCTATTTTTATATTGAATCATATTGCTTTATTCACTGTCAGATGTCCTGTTCATCATTAAGTAATACACAGTTAACATCAGGAGATAAATGTTAAAGATTTGTTATGCTATTTGGAGCATTATGTTTTCCTTCTAAATGAAAAGACTTTACCCTAGAACCTGCTACGTGTTTTATGTGAATATATGTTTTATATTCTGGTATTAATCTTTACTTTTAAAAGAGCAATTAATGAAATCCTTTTCTATATGTCAAGAAAACTAATGTATGACAAAAATCCCTGCGAAGATCAATAACTAAACTGTAACATAAAAATAGAGAAGCAATTTGTTCTATGATTCTAACATATAGCAAGTGAAAACCTGATAACACTCTTGAACTACTTTTACATTCAAAATTCAGTAAGAAAAGACCTTTTTTCCTGCTAATCTTTAGGTTTCAATATAGTGTCCCCTGCCACATTTTCTGGGTACCTCACTTCTGACTGCAGTTGGTCACTTCCATTGACTTCAGTGGGAGTGGGGTTAAACTGAAATTTGGGTAAACTGCTTGTAAACTGTTGATAAACAGATGTTATCTGATAAAATGACATAACTTCTAGATACATCTGGACGTACAGCAGATAACCTGTCCCTAATGTAGGTTATTCATCAGTTACAAACACTTCTGTGCTGACAGACAGGCACAGTGTGTTGTTTAGAAACTAATTATGTCTTTTTTGCCCTTAACATAACTTCTGTTAAGGGAATCCTGCTCCAGATCTTGTAGTGTGGCAAAATATACCAAAATGTATTCAAGCTTCATTAACTGGGTATTATTTCTGTGAGATCTACTGTCTTTGATATCAGAGGGTTTTTCTTAAAAAAAAAAACCCAAACCCAAACCCCTAAAAAACCCTCAAGCCCAAACAAATAATAAAAAAAAATCAACCCCTCCCCACCACAAAAAAAAAAAAAAAGAAAAAAAAAAGAAAAATGCCCAAGATTTTTTTTATTTAGTGACAAGATTTTCACTGTATCCTTTGATAAAACCTAAGAACCAATGGAAACAGGAAAATGTTATCATATTTTCAGAGGACATAAGGCAGCTATAGTGACTACTGATGGATGTTTCTTATTCCTTTATGTTTCCTGACACCATCACTGATGGCTGTGGGTTCCAAGTCCCTGTCAGCTGACATTCGAAGGAGCAGCTATTCTGCTGCATCTATTCACACATTCAGATGCTGTGAACATTTCTGCACTGCAAGAAATGATAGTCTGACAGTTCTTAAGAAATAGAATAAAACATTGGAACAAACTAAAAAAAGGAAAATAATTTCAATCTGTATACAATTTCGCTTGTTTGCTCAATGTTAAAATATTTTTGAAAAATACTGTAACAATCAGAATTTTCAATTTATTGCACATATTTATTCTTGATTTTTTTACATATAATTTTTTTCTAGCTGTCATGAATTGCCTTTCATGTTTGAGAACTAAGCACAGAAGGACATAATTCCTTGTATTGCTGTCTTTCATGCTGACATCTGTACTTCATGTATAGAACTAAATGGAACCATAGAAGAATGAATTTCTGAAATTTTAGGGTTTAACTGGTAAACTGAAATGTCAAAGATATTTGAAATGAAAACAGTGTAAAATGTTAACAGTTAAAAATGATTAGTTTCCTTTCCAATGTACTAGGAGCCTATTGGCAATAGGCACAGAATTCTGGTTTAAAAGATCAGGGCAAATCCACTGAAACTCTTAATTTCAATCCAGAATATACTTTTTAATGCAAAAAGCTGTATAATCATTATTTAATAGAGCATTTCTGGAAAATATTTTTGTTTAATTTGTAGATTGCAAGGCCTATAACTAGTGTGGAAATGGTGGTTTACCTTGGTGGAAGGTGAGGTGTGTTTCAGTGGCTTTTTGATTCTCTGAATACTTTAAGACAGTTGCCCCTTACAATGGAGAACATGTTTGCTTACTGAGACAGGCTGCAGTGATTTTGTTTCCATGCATCAGTTAGCTAAATATTTAAAGGCCTCTCAGTTTCTTCTGACTTCAGTAGGGGTTAGATTAGACCCAAGTGGCATGAGTAGTGCCAGAGAGTAATTAGTAGAAGATAATAGCCAGCAGCAAATTGTGTGTTTCTCTGAATGAGACCTGTTTCTGTAAGGCCATTATTACAAAATACATTGTTGGGAAGGGCACATCCATAGCTATTCAGTAAAAAAATAAGGAAAAAAAATATGAAAGAGACATAGTGATAATGCACCAGAGACCTCAGCTACTGTTTCACTTTTTACACAGCACTTGGTATTCTTTATCAGCAGAACAGTGATACTGAATAATTATAGAGAATTGGAAGATGCCTACATGATTTTTATTTTATTTTTTAACATGAAGAATGAATTGAGGAAGTTGTTGAGATTTTCTTCTTACCTTTTCATAAATCAATATGATGTTGTGGTGATGCCTTTAACAAATGGCATGGATAATGACACCTGTTAAAATAAGAGTGTGAGTGTACAGAATATGTGGGTACACTAAGCTATCTGGAGGGTCTTTGCCTCAAACTGATCAAGTTAGAGAGGAAGCCTGCAAATTATAATGTTAGGGAGGACAGCCAATTGGATTGAACAGTAACGAAGGAATCAAAAAGAGAATTTTGAAATAAAGAAGTAGATTTTTTAAATAAAAAAAAAAGAAAGAAGGAGATGAAAATAAAAAAATCAAGGCAACTTATAAAAGGGGGCGGGGGGAGATATTAGTCTGGAAGCAGCAGTTGTCAAATCCTGCACTGGTATTTCCAGAAGTTATCCCAGACATCATAGCCTCTGCCTAGAATAGAAAGCATAGTCTTCCTTTTGGAGGCACACTAGTGTGTGTTCGGCTAGCAGATTGTCAGTATGGGGTTCATCAAAAGGGGCTTGTTGTCCCCCTCCTAGTATGTACATATCTGAATTTGAATGCCTTCTCCCTAGCATCATCTCTAGTGGATCAGCAGATTGAAGGAAGTGGCATGGGTTCAACTAAAGCTAAAGCACTCAGTTCTCCTAGGGGTGGTGTGTGCAAATAGGGGAACACATAGAAAAGGGGGATGTGCTTGTAACCCACTCATCCTGTGAGATGGATGAGTGTGCATGCAGGAGTGTGCAAGTGTGTGTATGATTAAAACTCCTTGGAGTTAGAGAAGGAGGTTTAGAAGTGTGTAGTTGTTAATTAAGATTGCATAGCTTTATTGTATCACAGTTACTGATATGAATACATAGGTCTCTGCCAGTTAACTATGCACTGTTAATACATTAACAAACTAGTTCAGTCCTGATTTTCATTAAAACTTTGTGAACTAAATAATTTCTCCTGTGACACATAATGAAGCAATGTGATTTTTAATCCAGGCTTAGAAAACAATACAGGAAATCTTCCAGTCTTCTTAATGCATTGCCACTGCAAAGCAGCCAATTAGTCCATTTGATTTGAGTAGTCATGCAGAGCTATGTGATAAGGATTTGTTGCTCTTCTAGTGAGCTGTTGGAAGAACTCTGCAATTTTCCTGTATGCCATAAAATATTAAGTCCAACTTTTGTCTTATTTAAAAATATTAATCCTGACCTGTTGTTTTTGAGAAAATGTATATTAATACTCTCCTGCTTTTTTGAACCAACATTTCTTGCTATAGGTATGTGTATCGTTTAACCTTCAGAGCACATTGGTGGAAACTGGAAGAATGGATATCACTGCCAAACTATGGCATATAGAGAAAGGAGAAGAAATAGTCACTTTAAGTGTATGTTTGCCTTCCTTATGTTTTTAAAGGTGTTCCTTCTTTTCTTAGTTTTCTGAGATAAATAAAAGTATAACCCTTATAACAATTTCAAAACTTCCAGAGTTTATTGCACAAGGTGATCCCACAGTGACTGCAGTTACAAAATGGATTAAGAAAACATGAAGAGAATGATAAAACTATAGTATTTTATAAGAAGTCTTATTTATCAAGATTTTCTCATTTTGATGATGTTACTGCTACAGGCTAGAATGCCTACCATTGTTCATTAAAACACATGGCTATACTGTAAATTATGACCTGTTCTACATCAACATAAGGTAACACTGAGAACATTAATATCATATACTATATCTGTATGGGTCTTCTTCCTGCAAACATCAGCAGAGTACAGCTATCCAATGACCTCTATATTGTGATGCCTGTTTGCTCTGTGTGGTTTGCTGGGATTCCACAGGCTCAGATTGACTGTTTTTGCTGTTTCAATGCATTTCTCTCACATAAATCCTAAATAACAGGTAGTGCAAAAGCTTCCTTTAGTATATGTGGCCTGGGCCTATAGTTTGAGGAAAGCATTTTCTCTTACTTGATTTTCTCTTCCTCAGAGTCCTGATAACATGAAAGAGTCATGGATTGTGCGAAGCTTTAGCCTATAAGTATGCTCACATTCATTTTTCCAACCCTATTCACCAATACCAATGACAAGCTATACTTCCATTTACTGTAAATGAATCATCTGAGTTCAGTATGTGTCGGTAAACAAATGTGATTCTGTTTAAATCAAATACGAAAAATATGCACTGATGACATCATTGGACAATTGCTCACTGCTTAAGTGATGCACCTGATTTTTTGTATTTTTGGAATACCCACATGTTGTTATTTATTCTGCTTATTGATTGGTTGTTCACGTTGAAGCTTGAAGCCTGTACAACCTTCATGACCTTCAGAAATTAAAGCTTTTAAATTTTAAAATGGCCAAATTCACAAAACTAAGAAGTTTTCCACTGTTGTTTTCTGCTTGTTGATTTTTGGGTTTACTGTAAAAAGGTGTACACAATTACAACAGTGCAGGACTCATGTTGTGAAGAAAGTAAAAGGAGTAGTTCTATAAGATGACACGAGTATAATCAAGATTTTGTTATCATAAACAAATAGAAAATTCAATTGCTCAAGAGATTTGCTTTGCTGTTCATTTAGCACATACATTAATTTAGCTACCCTTATATATCTTCTGCAATGAATAAAAACATTTCAGTCACTTAAACTCATTTAGTTGTTTTTCTAGTCATTAGTTTATCCATTTGTTAATGCAGTTTTCTATTAACGATACAGTGATATTAGCATTGTGATAATAACCTAATTTACTAATCCTTTAATATATATATCAAACTTTTTTAGGCATCATTGCCTTATAAGCCATTATTTCATAGGAAGCAATAATGGCAATTGTACCCTCTCTATTCAGCTAAAGCTGAAGAATTTAGTGGAACTAGTATTGCCAGTCTTGTGCAACAAAAAGTATAGGATTAATGAGGATTAGAAATCATATTTCAGTTTGGCTGTCATTTGCCCGTTACTTGGGAGCATGCTCATATTAAGTGACTGATTAAGTTCCATTTGATCTTCTGTGGATTTTATAAAAGGTTTAGATTACATGGAGTTCTAAAGGTGTACTGTTTGCAGTTTGTTGAAGTAGGGTAATGGGAGATTAATGTGGAAAAGCTTGCTGTGTGTGCTTTGTATGTAGATGAATACAAGAATTCTGTCCCTGGCACTGTGAAGTCACCACATTTCACTGGAAATATGTTCACTAAAATGTATTCAAAATAGATGGGGGAACTTTTCCATTTTACTCCTTACCAACTCTCTGTCTCAAAGTTAAAAGATGAAATTGACATAGTACTGGAATCCTAAATGAGCTGTGCTACTTCATATAATTGCTTTAATGGATAAAATGGTGAAGATTTGACACCTTAACTGTCCTATTTTATAAACTTACTTATAATTTATATGTGTATATCAAGATACACACTAAAAATGTAAATTCTCTTTTTTTGTAGGATGTTACATACTTTAAAAGGTTGCCAAGGAGAAATTAGCAGCGAGTAGTTCAATTGGGACCATTCTCTCATTGTCACTGGATCAATGGATAAAACATGCATGTTAAGAAAGTTCAGTAGGTATTGAATACAGCTACCTTACATATAAAAATAAATATATAGTAAATGGAAGAGTGTTATTTTAAACTAGTAAATGTAATTAATTAAAGAATTGACAACTAAATGCAAAACCTATAAGCTTAATCATTTCAGTGAAGTCCAGTTAAATAACAATATACATTTTAAGGATTGTTTAATCAGTACACTGAAATAAAAAATACATAGGACTTCATTAAACTGATTAAACAGTGTCACCTTATTGATTTATATCCAAGTTTCAAGTTAATACAGTGTCAGACATCAGAAAGGGCCTGTACATATTGCTTTATGGATCAGCTAGATGTCTGTCAAGTAAATTAGTCAAAATATACAAAAATGCTACCTTTATGTATATATGCAGATGTGGAATGCTATGATTGAGACACATATAGCAACTTTAAGAGATCACAATGAGGAAATATTAGACATCTGCTTTGATTACATGGGCCAGTGTATTGCAACTGCCTCCGCTGATGGTAAGTGAAGTGCATAAATCACAGAATCAGAGTGGTCTGGGTTGGAAGAAACCTTAAAGAACATCTAGTTCTAACTTCCCTGTCATGGGTAGCGACCTTCCATTAGAACATGTTACCCAAAGCCCCCTCCAACCTGGCCTTGAACACTTTCAGGGATGGGGCAGCCATAACGTCTCTGGGCAACCTGTTCCAGTGTCTCACCACCCTCATAGTAATTTGTTCCTAATATCTAATCTAAACCTAACCCTCTTTCAGCTTTACAATTTCAGCCGTTCCCCATTGTCCTGTCACTACATGCCTTTGTAAAAAGTCTCCCTCCAGATTTGTTGTAGGCCCCCTTTAGGCACTGGAAGCTGCTCTAAGGTCTCCCCGCATCCTTCTCTTCTCCAGGCTGAACAAGCCCAACTCCCTCATCCTGTTTTCACAGGAGAGGTGCTCCAGCCCTCTGATCATCCTTGTGGCCTCCTCTGGACTTGCTTCAACAGGTCCACTTCTTTCTTACGTTCTTAAATGAAAAAGGTAGTTGGAAATGTAAAGGTGTATTTGCTACTAGGCTTTCCAAATGCACAGCAAGAGAATACATAATAAAGAAGTAGTGAGATAAGAAATAAGCAGTTTTACATGTTTATTATTTTTCTAGGAATTACAATAAATGGCTTTTAGTATTCACCTGCATAGTGTTATATTGTAGTGCACAGTGACAATACCATATTATTTTTATGTACTTAAGTGTTTTGATTTGCAATTTCAGAAACAGGATACAACACTAAATGGGTAGGACTATTTGAATCTGATTTGCTGTAGTTGCTGAATTAAGACATAAGACAATGTAAAAAGTTTGCTGAAATGTAATCAATAGCTTATTAAATATAATTAATAGCTTGTTAAATAGAATGAATATCTGAAATGTAATGAAGGCTTTCTGAATATATTGTACATGCATCTACTTCAGTAGTCCATGTTCTATGTGGATATTTGTTTTTACATTTTATAAGATTTTGAGCTGAAGCCATTAAGAAATCAACCTTTTCCAACTGTATTACAGACCCTTTTCGAGATACTTTATCCTTGGGGGAAACTGTCTCCTATGTCTATTGAAATCAAGCCTGAGGATGAGGCCCTTCTGACCTCATTAAAATGTTCTTATTGAAATGCATGCTTAAGCATGACAATCACAAAAGGCTCCTAATCTACTACAACAGGATCAGCAACTCTATAATGCAGAAACAAAAAAGTGCATTGCAAAACTAGAAGGGCAGAGAGGTGAAATTTCAAAGGTAAGTTGTTTGTGGTTTGCACCTTTTCTTATTTGATTATGTGTGACATCCAGTCCACCAGTTATTCCATGACACAGCAATACTGTTAAAGAATATGGTGGTGAATTCATTAATATTTAAGACTGAGAAGTCTGGCTAAGAAGATACCTTGACTAAAAGAACATCCCTTTCAACTAAAAACTATCAGTCAATGATTCCAGCTTGAGCTAAAATAATCTAGGTGTGCTACACCTATAGGCTTCACCAAAAGGCACCTCTCCATATTGTCATGTTATTGACTGTTTGATCCCTTAGAATTGTGGCAGTCAGCAAGCTACTTAAGAAGTCCATCCTCCCAGGAATGGATAGCTGACTCTGTTAACATGGAAATGATTGGTTTTTCTTATCTCTTTCATTTTTCTGAAACACTATATAGATTAGGTCTCTGTGTACAGTTCTGGTGTCCCCAGCATAAGAAGGACATGGAACTGCTGGAGAAAGTCCAGAGGAGGGCTATAAGGATGATCAGGGGACTGGAGCACCTTCCATACAAAGACAGGCTGAGAAAGATAGGGCTGTTCAGCCTGGAGAAGAGAAGGCTGCATGGAGACCTCATAGCAGACTTCCAGTATCTGAAGGGGGCCTACAAGGATACTGAAGAGGGATTCTTTATCACGGACTGTAGTGGTAGAACAAGGCGTAATGGATTTAAACTTAAATGGGTGAGATTTAGGTTAGATATAAGGAAGAAGTTCTTTACTGTGAGAGTGGTGAAGCACTGAAATGGGTTGCCCAAGGAAGTTGTGAATGCTCCATCCCTGCAGGGTTCAAGGACAGATCAGACTGGGCCTTGAGCAACCTGGTTTAGTGCAAGGTGTCCC
>JANHGB010054848.1:3922-21031 GCA_026283785.1 Coracopsis vasa
AATAAGAAAAAAAAATAAAATAAAAGAAAAAAAAGAAAGAAAATAAAGAAAAAAAAGAAAAGAAAAGAAAATAAAAGAAAAGAAAAGAAAAGAAAAGAAAAGAAAAGAAAAAGAAAAGGAAAGAAAGACAACATCAAAACCAAGCACTGTTTGTTTTCTGCCTGAAAGCTTTCTGTGGCAGCCCTCAGGACCTTGCTGTAGGCTGAGGGAGCAGTTACAGCCAGTGTCCATCAGGATTTTTCAAGAAGTGTCTCTTGTTCTTATGGAAATCAGAAATGGAATTTCAGATTTCAGACAAGTGTGATCTTACTTATTCCTGCTTTCCTCCTTTTTTGACTGCTAACCCTTCATGCTTCTGAGGGTTTTGAGTTTAATCTTTCATAAGCAGTCAGAGTACATCTCCTTCTAAAAGAGTATCTCTTCTTCATGCTGTACACTTGGCTTGGGAAAGATGTCTACCTTTTTCTTCCATCTTTTTTGAAGGACACACTCAGTGTTATGTCACTGGGGCTACATGCCAATAACAATAAATACAGAGGGAGTAAATGACATTATTCTGTGTCACAAAAAGCATAGGAGTGTTGCTGTAAAACACAGTGCCACAGAAAACTACATGCTCTGTGCTGAGATAATTGAATGGACCCTAAGCATAATCCTATTAAGAAATTGATTGCGAAAATCTGAACTGAAATTGCAAACAGGGCTTTCTGTATGACATATCTTGTCCCATTCAGATGAAGGACCAGCTGAATCCTACAACCAATTTAGAGAAAAGCAATTGCAAAGTCCTACAGAAGATAACTGCATATTCTATTTGCAGTTTAAATTAAAGATTGAGACCTAGTCATGCAGACAGGCATAAGCAAATTCTTAGGGCTGATATGAGTTATTCTGCTGAATTACTTTATCCAGAGGATTATATAGATTATTTATTCTATGGATTTTTGCACTGGTTTGGCTCAACTACAATAACAGACTTGAGTGTTTAATTTGAATTTAAGTATCTATATTTCATTTGTTAAGCAAACATAGCATAGCTTCTGCTTTGTAACCTTGTGTGGTTTTGTATTTCTATATATACATATGGAGCTGAAGAAGCCAATATACCTTTGGAGTCCATGTATGAGGGAACTTCAGTATTTTATTCACTAAATGTGGTCCATTCATTTTTCAAGATCCATTCAATTTTTCTCTATTTTTTTTCCATAGACCATTTGCAAGTGGTGATTGTGCTAACTCCTTCCCCTTGGTACATAATACTCAATCCAGCTTAACTTTTGGATGACACGAAATGAGGATGCAAGTGGCCTCTGTGAGCCTAGTTTCTATGTTGAGTGTTTAGGGGTATAGAATTGGTAGGGAAAAGACACAAATAAGCCTTAAAGAGTGTGTGTAATTAAACATATCCTTTTTTTTTCCCCTACAGTGTGCAAATTTTATATGTAGTGCCATTTGTCCCTTGCTATGTTTTGGAGTTTCTAAAGCTTTCATTTCTACTTCCTCATGTAAGGTCTAGATGAAGTCCAGATACCTGTTCGGTTGTTCTGGCACACCTGAATACACATGCAGCAGCCCAGATCTTTGCATGGTTAGGTGTGTTCAACAACAAGAGCAGAAAATGGAGCTTTAGGTTCATCCAAACACTGCTATATGACCCAAGTCACACAGAGCTCTATTTGCTGAGCTTTGGTTCAGCTTTCCATAATCATTTGCTTAATAAGTTTGTCCTTGGGGTTAATTAAGTTATCCAGCCTGTGAGAAATCATGGGGAGCTCTGAGCATGGAGGACAAGGTCCATCTTGGAGCTTTCACAGATATAGGCTGCTGCTTCTTCCTTCCTGCAGGGATGTTGAACTTACATTGAAACATCTGGGAATTATGCACAGTGGTAGGAGACAGAATGGCTTTTCTCTAAAATCTTTTTATTGTTTCCAGTTTGCCTGCTCAAAGTGGTGAAAAGAGAGGACTATGGTAGTGACTTTCAGGGGATTTGTATAAGAGCCAGAGATGTGTTGCATCATGTTACAAATCCTGTAAATCTACAGGGAAAAATATCAGTGCAGGCTTTGGCTAACTATTCCCTCTGTCTTGAGGGGCATTATTGCCCCTCACAGCAGAGGAACCATGTTATATTAATCAGAACCACAACAGGCAAGCATTTCCTTTCTCTGAGCAAGACAAAAAAGCAAGAGACATCTTTTTTAGCATCCTGGCAGTTGTACTGCCAGCTTCCTAAGTGAAAGCAAAACAAACTCCTGGGGCCAATTCTTTCAGAGCATCACCAATTTTCTACAACAACCTCAAATTCAGAATTTAAGTAATGCTTAGAATGATGCAACACAAGCTACACATCTGTCATCTTTCACTTTCTACAGCATCCTCGCTGTACATACTTGTACTACACATAGTCAAACTGAGTCTTTGCTGTTCTAAGTACCATGAAAATAGATGGATGGATGTGGATATATAGATAGATAGACAGACAGACAGAAAAGTCTCTGCTCCATACAGATTATATCAAAGGCTGTGCTACATTAAAGCTAAATTGTCTTTATTTATAGAATGACACAGAGAGGGAATAAGACAGCAAACATGCTCATACAGAAACTTGAAATAATTCAGCTGAAACATGGCATGCTACAGACCATTTACAGCAGTAAAAATATTTAAATTTTTACCTTTAAAAACTCTCATATCCTTAAGTTTAATTTGAGCAAAAACTTGCAGATAAAGTTTTAAAAGGAGAAGTTTTAGAATGGCATTTTAGAACAGCTCATAATAAAAAATAATTCATATGTAACTTTGTTTCTAATGTGCTTTTATTACTGCATTTCTGTTCTGCTTTTATTACTGAGCAGTAGCAGATTCTTAAGATTTCTGTAAAATTGGAGCAGTCTTGTCAGGCATCAATAAACTCTTTTGTTCTTTGAACAGAGAAATTCAGCAGTAGCTAACATCTTCAGAACATGGCTAGTTCTTTCCAGTAGGATATGCATACTCATGATGGTGCTGTAAGTGGTATAAGAAATACATGCTATCTTTGCATGGCAGTCAAACCTCTGAAATGCCATAGTTCACACCTCAGCCACAGGTGAATGTGTTAGGTATAATGAAAACAGCCTCAAGGTTTATAACAAAGTGAAAGATCAACCAGAAAATGTTAATGATTAAAAATAAAAAGCATTTGCACTTTAATTCTTCTCTGATATCAAGAATGCTTAAAAATCTCCAGAGAGTTTGCTCTTGCTAAGGTTTTATTGCCCCATAAGCAGACTGGTCTTTATTCCATACAGATTTCTCAAATTGACCAAACTTTTCAGGGATTAATGAGACCTAAAAAACTCCTGACTTGCTTGAGGATTGCTCACGAGTGAGCTGCCTCCTTTTATACCAAGCTGACACTGGCTAGGTATAATGCCAGCAAGAAAACAAGACATATGGCTAGTTGTGTAACGATGGAGAAGTGCTGAGGAAAAGGATGACCCACCTGTGAGAGCCAGAAGGAAGCCTGCTGGGATCTTGCAGGTCTGTACCCTCAAGTGCTTTACATTTAATTGCTGTTCCTCATACCTACATGCCTAAGAGAGTGTCAGAAATTGTCACTCACCAGTTTTAGGAAAAACCTTTGACTTTAAACATTCTGGGTTTTATTAATATTATTAGAGTACCTTAAACAATTTAAAGCATTCATTGACTGACTATGGCTAAAATATGGCTCAGTAGTTTCAATAGGAAAATATTAATTGCATTGAAGTGCAAAGTCATTTTGAGCAAAAGTTGCGACTATTTTAACACACAGCATGTGTGACTTGTTCCCACTCTGTCCTTGAGCTCCTTGCAAGTTCAAGGAACTACAAAATTAGTGTGTACAGTCACTGTCACCTATGTGAGGTCCGCGGTTGTATCTGCTCTGTTACAGCATACCAGCCTTTGGAGGAAGGAGTGCTGAAAACAATAGCCAAAGCTCATGCCAAAAATACTTTTAATAGAAAGTGATTTTTTGAAGTGTTAAGCTGACTTTGAAGCCTGTGGTTTGATTTTTTTTTAAATTTTTTTTTAAGAGCGTTCTGCTAGAAATAGCACTTGAGGAAAAAATACCTTTACTTAAGCCACTCTGCCCTTAGAGCTTTGAGTGAATTCAGTTCTTTGACTTATATATGCTACTCTTAATCACTTTTTTTTTTGTAAACTAGCCTAGAAAAAGAGAGGGAATGAAGGGAGGATCATTGTTTGCTTCTGAGCCCGAGTGTCTGCTAGAAATTATGAATGTTTATTTCACAACAGGGTGTGAATTACTTGGTTGCAGTCAACCATTGTTTGGAAATAAATTTTGGAATGTTTCCTTTATGAAAGGTTTTTATTTGGTTAGGACCCACGATTCTATTTCTTTCAGCTGTTCACATGTTCTATCGCTACAGTATTGCTCACTTGTATAGTAATGGGTTCAACTAATAACCAGACATGTTTCAAACTACGTCTTGGATCACGGTGAAAATCTAACTCCTGAAAGCTGTATTAAACCAGGATTTCATACATTGTGCATTCTGCTAACAGTGGTCCTGGGATTTAACTTTTAATAGAAATCTTCCATTATTTCCTGGAAATAATTAAATAAAAGGTGGTCCTAAATTTTTGCAAGTGTGGTGAACACATTTTCAAATGTGATGATTGGGATTGAACTGTTTTGAATCTTTTTAATATGTTGGAAGACAGCAGTTGTTTTTTCCACTTTGTCTGACCATACATGAACAGCTACATAAAATGGATCAGAGTTCATTAGTGCTGGATCATCTGGGAGACTAAGGCTAACTTTTGGCAGAAAGCGGGGTTTTCTTTTAATAGTGTTGATTAGAACTGGATCACTTCCAGATGGATCACTTTAATCCAAATACTGCCACCACCACCCCCAATTTGTCAGAGGGAGGAATGTGTCTGTAGGAAGGACATAGAGGTGGTTGAAGTGGTGCATGCATGAGAGTGGGAGTGCCTTTCTCACACAGCACCAAGATTTGAAGGACCGAGCTGAACACCAAAATTCAGACTTAGGCTTCTGGCTTAATGTTATGATGTTGGGTACCCAGAACCTACTGCTAATGGGACTGTATTTGTGACATGGTAAGCACTTTTGAAGACAAATTTTGACTTTGGGACTTAATGAATTTTGGCATTCTGAGAAACTAGGATTATTGATGGAAATTAAACTTTCCCAACCATGTAACTGGTTTTGATAAAAATTTTGATGCTTCAGCTTCCTAAAAAAATATCACTGCTGGTTTGCAGGAATTTCCTTACCTTATTTCCTTCCGGATCTACTTTATTTACTTACTTGCAAGCAAGCAGGTCACCTCAGAAGAAAAATCTAGGAAGCGGTGATATGTGGCTTTTGTGTTACAGCTGCTGTCTTTCATCGTGTTCATTATGTGAAGATATACAGACACGGCTTGGAAAAGACCTCCTGAATCCTCCTAGCCCAACCCATTGTTAACCTAGATGGCCATATAATCTACATGGGAGAAATTTGTCTTTAGAGACTTGAGTTCTAGTCCCACTACTCTTTCTGAAAGGCTGCTCCACAGCTTTGTTTTGTAGATGATTACAGGCCTTTCTCCAATTACATGTGAGCATTCTCTGACAGAACTGACTTTGCAATTGGTTTGCAGCATCTATAGCTTCTCACACCTGTGAAGAAGAGGCTATTTTTCTGATCTGAAGGCTCTTTATACCCTTTAGATTCAGTATAAATGCCTGCTTCAGACAAGTGCAGCTGCAAATGGCATCTAGATTTGCTTTCTTCTTTCACCATTTTTCAGCCTACTGCTTTCTATGTTCTTCCTATGACAAATAAAAGGAGTTAGGGCTGAAGTATGCCAGGAAGCTATTCCTGTAGAAGAGTTCGTTTTTTACCCTTGATGTTTCTTATTTGGAAATTATTCATCTTCGGTTTCTTTTCCATTATATTTTTCCTCAGGTTTATCTTTTGCCCTTGTTTTGGAAGGTAAGTGTAGACCTTTGTGTCTGCAGTTTCAGTAAAGGTTATAGTAGACCACTAGAGTACCACAGTAAGAGACCACAGTACTTCATCCCTTGTTTATATCCTGCTCTGCAAACTGGAAGTCTTGCTCTCCTTCCTCTCACATTTCCACACTCTCAAGCATAGCAGATGAATCAGGAATAAGTGGGATTGTTGCATTCTTCTGACTAGTCTATTATTTTAACTACACTGAGTGGTTCCTTTAGCAAATACTGTCTTGGTTTTGCTGTAAATCATTCTATTAATCCTATCATGAAATTCAGTGCAGAAAACAAACCTAGGTAGTTCTGATATCCTGTATGTTCCTCAGGCATTTGACTCATCTGTCAGGGCTCCTGTGTGCTCTGCAGTACAGTGGCTTACTTTCCCTTTGGCTGCCTTCTCCACTCAGTTGCCCGAGGTGATTGTTTTCTCTCCAAAGGAATCCTCCTCTATAGTATTTTGCATTTCCCATACGTGATTTTATTTTATTACTTTGCTTCATAGTCTGATGCATGTGAGATTTCCAGAGGCTAAACAGAAGAGTGTCATGCTTCTCTTTTCCTTCCTCTTGCGACGATAATCTCTGATAGAGGGAATTTTAGTTGCTACTACTGTGACAGTGTAGGACTAATGGCTTCTTATTAGAAATGAAACTGGATTCAGAGCTTATAGTTGTACTTCCAGTTTTTGTTTAAGGGAAATCCTTTAAAAATAACTTCTATTCTGTAGGAAAAAGTCATTCTCAGTAATACTTTGTTTTCTGATCCTGGCACATTTTACATTGTATGTAATTTGGGACTGTTTACATATACGTAGAATTGCCAGGACTCAATTGAAAATCATATTTTAGAAGCATGGAGAGAACTGGCAGGCATCAGATACTACAAATCTTACATGTACAGCATTTCTCAGTTTTCTTCCAAACATTGTTTTGCTGCCTGGTGATACTGCATTTTCATACCAATAACCACTGTGAAATAAATACAGTTTTGCTTATGCCTGTGGGTTTTAGTGAGTGTATATTTGATAGATGTTTTTTCTGAAAGACCTGATTCTGTTACTTTTGAAGTCAGTTGGAATTTCACATTTTGTGCCCAAATATACAGCATGCTTACCTTGTCAGTCAGTGAGTTATTCTCTGCTGAACTAAGGTGCAGATTTGATTAGTACTTTTTTTTCCCAATTGGACGTTATCTATTCCAATTTTCTCTGACACTGTAACATAAATTGATTTTTTTTTTTTCCTTCAGAGTTCTTCTGGAAGCAGTTTAAAATGAAATTGGAAGTTGATTCCATCAATGGTAAGAAAAGCAGAGCTAATCGACATCGTGCATACCCAGCTACTCAGCTGCTATCCTGCTTCTTTGCCAGGCTTTGGGATGCCTCAGGGTATATCAGATTGGAGTTTAATGTCTTCTTTTTTTTCTTTTTCTTTCCTCCTGTTTATCATCATTTAGCAAAGTAATTCTTACCAGATACCTAAAGCAGTGGAGGAAGGAACCATCAGCTGACAATGGTCCCATGATTTTCCTGTGTAGACGCAGATGACAGCGTTCTTAAGGCCAAATTAATTGGGATAATTTCCTGCTGGTGTCCCTGGGGGAAAATGGAGCTGGATGTGCTCTGAAATCATTCCCTTCCAAACACCCCCTCCCCGCAGGCAATGACTGGGAAGAAAGGGAGCTGATTTAATGGGCACTGGAGCTATTTCTCATTAGGAGGCAAACTTAAACAGCAAGATTTTGGAATGAAGTGTGTGTTATTTGGACTGCTCAAAGTTGTTAAACAAGGCAGAAAACCAGCTAATTTCACCTCCCCCATTTTTTATATGATGGGATCAGTTTTCAGAGAAGAGAATGGATGTGAGTGCCCTACACTGTAATCACTGGGTATAAGCACTGGCAGGACCCTCAGAATTTCAGTCTCTCTGGATGTTCAGAGGTAGAGGTGAGAAAGGGAGGCTCATCTCAACGAGCAGCAGTAGTGTCTTAATTTTCATAGCCTGTCATAAAGACAAAATTCAGATATATTCAGTTTGTAAATTAGGGCACCAACATTAAATATCTACATGTAGGTGTCCCCATGTGGCCACAGTGTGCTCAATAGAGATTAGAGAACTGTTCAGGAGAACAGCTATAGCTCCACACTTTTAGATGAGATGGTTTGAGCATGGTGGGACGGACCTGAAACTCCCAGCTTACATGGGAACACCTACATATAATCAAATGTAAGAGAATTTAGCTGAATCCTACCCTTTATGTCTGTTGTCTGTTTCACTGTTTGGTTTGGTTTGGTTTATTGTTTTTTTTTTTTCATTTAGGACAGCAATACTCTTATTCTCCCATCAGAAGTCGGAAAGGACCCCAACAATGGCACAGGGGATAGTGCCAAATCCTTGCAGCAGCTCATTTAAAAGGCAGCAGTACTGCCCACCTACCTCTTGCCATCCTGGCAAAGGCAGATGGACTCGTCATGTTCCTCGAAGAACTTGGGCTACTGGTGTAAACTGGTGGTGGTGTTGGGAGAAGAGCAAAGGCATCAGCTGCTTCCAAAGCCAAAGCTTAGCAGAAGAAAAGCAAAAAGGTAGCTGATGCCATCTCTCCAAAGAGGCTGATATCTATCCACCTGTATGAAGATAAGCTGCTTCCTGTTTCTAATTATTCAGAAGTAACTGCCTTTAATAGCATTCTTTCTAAAGCAAGATTTAATCTGGAAAAAAATCCTGTCATCTGTACAGCTGATGCTAACGAACATGCAGGTTTTGGCTCAGGGCTGGTGTCAGGCAAGTGAGATGAACTGAGTCAATATCCGTACCGGTGAAATGAATCCAGTAACATTTAGATCAGATGCTTTCCCCCTCACTCCCCTTTGCATTCAGGCCATGTTTCACTAGTGTACTGTACTTGGCACCTGAATAAACATTTGCAAATATTTATAATTCCCCACCTTCTCATAGGGGGCTTTCTGAGATCTTTCCCACAACTCTCCCGCATAAAACAGTTGAATCCCTCTTCTTTCTTAATATAAACATGGAGGTAATGTGCCCCTTGTCACAGCAGACATCTGTTATATATATAGTAGTTATTCTGTAGCTCACAGATTAATCATTGTGCTCCATCTCACTTTGCATTGCAATCTGCAAATTACAATGATTCCTTGAAGAGACAGAAAACAGGTTTGTTCTTTGTATTATTAATAAGCCCTAAATCACTCCCGTATTCATAACTCCCATTTTATATTATTTGCTTCATTCTTCAGATGACAAATATTGGCTGCTAAAGACACTTTACTAAGACGGAGTTTGCTAATTGCCATGGTTGAAGCTTGAATTGAACATTAATTAACTAGTTCTGTAAAAGGCTCATCACAGCAAAACCTTCTGCACTTGTGTAAATCTGTATTTAACATCCCATGACAAATGCATGCCTTTCAACAACTGGTTTGCAGCTCTTGACAAATGTTTCTATTTCATTCTGTAAGTTATGAGTTCAGTCGCTGCATCAAAAATAGCTATGGTTTAGATTTGCATTAAGACGAATAACTCTTGAAGTGCGTTTCCAGTCTTTTGGGAATCAGCATGCTTTCTCTAAAATGAGGCTCTTCCTCCCTTTTTTCCCGAATGTATATGTTTTTATATAACAAGAGAATTAAAAATATCCAAGAGGGCACTGCAATAATTCATATGTGGGGAGGGGAGTGTGATGCAGTTCAGGAATTTGTTCCAAACCAGTGTCTCTCTTTCTGTGCTTTTTTTGGATTAGGCTTACAGTTTCCATAATTAAAAAAATAATCATTTGCACTTGGGATCCATTCTTGCATTGCCACCCTCCAAAGCCTTTTGGTATGGAAAGCTTGGGGGAATGCAGGGTAAGCCCTTTTGTGACCGCCTTTATCGTCAATTTTATTCTTTAGGATGGAAATCTGGTCTTCCAAATACAATTCTAAACAGATCTATTTTAGCCAATGGCATTACCTTGATGATAAACCACCAGAATGAAGAGTTGATCTGGTCACTTGGTCTTCCTCCTTTCTCCAGCAGTACCAATAGGAAACCTTGCAAAGGACAGTGTTCTTTCAAGACACAGGTGTAAACAGCAGCGATCCTCACTATTTATAACCATTCTCTCTGGGTGCTCTGAAAAGTGAGCTGGCTCCTGCAGTTGCTTGGATCTTGCGACAAAGGCTGCTTCTCTATGGCTCTGCGCATTGTGCTGTCTCCTACTATACATGAGGATTTGAGTTTCCATACTTTTAGGCAAGTGGTTCCTTCTGCAAATATTTGAGAGCTAAGCTAGAAGTTGTGGTGAGCACTCCACCCAACTTCTGGTATGCAGCTAAACAATATCTTAAGTTATTTTGATGTTGAATAAATGCTAGGAGGACAATACATCCATCTAGCAGAAGTGTGAAAAGATTGAAAATGAAATTACAGCTACCCATGAAATCAAATATTATGGGTGAGTTTTTTATTTGCTTTTCACAGAATAGCTTTTTTTAAAGTCTTGACTTTAGAACAAAGCTTAGCCTGGAAATAAGAATTCAAACATGTTTTCCAGGAGATAGCTCTAGAGTATTCCTTTTAATATATATATGTATGCTTTTTATTTTTTTTTATATGAGCTTTTGTTTGACAATTATTTTCACTTTGCATTTGGTTTGCATTACAGTATGTACTTAAGCAATTGTTCTTGGAGAACAGTTGTGCAAATATATATCAATTTAATCTATCTGTGCTAATAGAAACTATTCTTTGTGATTTTCTTGGTCCTTTTGAGCCTATGCCATGTACATGCAGTCTACTTTACACTTTCCAGTATTATCCATGGTTTATCTTCATTAGTCTCAGGTTTTACAGTTTTTCTCCTTCATATGGCTTGAATTTTGTGCAAAGCCTGGGACTGCTTACATTAGGAATAATCTGGAATTCAGGAGAGCCAGAGTTGCTTTTCTTCTCTATGATTTTGAGCCTTTACGACTCCAGGCAAGTCCTTCAGTGCCTCCAAGTCCTGTTTTTTTGTCTTGTTAGAATCTGGGAGTGAGCTCACCAGAGACTCTGGCTTTGTGCCCACAGGGTGACTTGAGAAATCTATCTGTGAGTGTCTAGGTGCCACCATTGTTCCCAGAAGATGTATGCCTTTTAATCAGAAGTGTTCATCAAAAATATGAGGATATGTTTTTAGTGCTTTTTCCTGACCTGCTAAATCCATGTACAGGTTTTTTGTATGGCCACAAATTTTTTGCTACTACACAGATGGAAAGATGCATCCTCCCTCCAGGAATGGGGTCCCACATAGACTTCAGGGGAATGTGTATGCTTCTTTTCCTCCAGGGCTGTCTCATTTGTCTGTGCTTGTTTGTGTTTGTTTGTAAGTAAACTTTGCAGAGACTCTGACTACTCTTATGGATGGAGGAAACTACAACCAGCACCATTTGCCTTGGGATCTGCAGAGTGGCAGGTTTGGGTTGGTCAGCACTGTCTTCATTAGCTTGATCAGATGGGTCTTTAACTACAAGATCATGCTGCCCACTTCCTGAAACAACTTTGCAATTGGTTGTTAATCCTCTGGATTACACCCCCATTATCATTGGGCTGTTTAACCCAACACCTGCAACCTTATGTGTTAGGCTGGCTGAAGTCAATGACTGGTTCCTCTGCTGGGCTCAGCTCTGGTGTGATGAAAAGATGGGTGAGGCTGGCTACTCCTGTTCATGCTCTGAAATTATACATCAGCTCATTAGGTAAAATTTTTGGTGCTGTTGCTTGGCTGACTGGTGGCAGAGAAGGCTGCCTTGAATGTGCAGTGGTTTGTAAACACAGGCTGGCAGATGTATTCAGTTAAAGTCTAATTCCAGGCTTGTGGCTTACCCTTGAAAGGCTTTCTTCCATCTAGCAGCAGCAGTACTGAATTCTCATCCAGACTGAAGCTTCGTCAGCTGTCTGTCTTCCAGGTACTTATTTTCTGAAGTGCTGAAACATCTTACTGGCTTCTGTGTCATGGGAACCCCAGTAAAAGCAAATGGCTGGAGGAGAGCTTGCTTTTCTAGCATTTCCAGGCATGGCAATGAGACAAGCTTATGAAAGAAAACTCCACCCTGTCCTATTAAACATTAAGATGCTGTTGCAACCATTGGCTCAGGAAGTCGTAGATTATGCAGTGCCAAGAACTGGTAGAATATACAACGGAAATATCTCTGTCTGCTTTCTCTTGTCTTTTACTCTGTTCCAAAATATTCACCACTTTAAAATCAGCTTCTGAATTAAATGGTCTTCAGTGTGGTCCTGTAGAGCTGGACTCCTTAACTTCTTAAAGTGTTTCCCATATATTTGGAAGCCTTGTGTGGTCTCCACAGAAAGTTGGCAAGGGACCCAAATCACAAGCTTGACAAAATATATGCACTGTATGGCATTGTGTGAGTGTTTTAGTAATCTCTAGTGGACCAAAAGAGCAATCCAGACTGGGCGGAGGCAGTCAGCCAGCAGGACTGACTAAGGAGTGTAGGAGAGAGTCTTTAAACACATAAACTGACCAGTCTCATCACTGTTCTTGTTTAGAGCACGTGTTCTTGGGTAGCTGTGTGCAAACTGGGACTGAAGAAATCCTGCTGAATAGTCAGAAAAATGGAGCTGGATAGATTGTCAAGGGGCACTTGAATCAGCAGGAAAATCTGAGTCCAGAATATAGGAGGCTGTTGGAGAGGTAGAGAAATCTCTAAATTCAGGGTCCTAGGACCTACAGCAAGGAGAGGCTAGACAGGAATTCTTGCAGAGTAGAGCTGAAACAGCCAGGTACGAGCTTCCTTAAGTATGGCTCAGGATCTTCTTTGAGGTATGATTTGATTTACTGATTTATCTTCCCCTTCTGAGCTTGTACCTAAACCCATTCTTTAAATCTTGTAAAGTAGACAGTCCTGCTAAAAATACCTATGTGTTTGTTATTAAACCTGGGTTGAAGTGAGTCAAGGTGGCGCTGGTAAGCAAGCTTAGCTCACAGTTTCCATGTTTGCAAATCAGAGTAAAGAAGTGTATAGGTAGTGTAAAGGGTTTGCTAAAGAAATTCAGGGCTTATAGTCTGCTTCCACTAAATAAAAAATATGGGCTTAGTTCTGACATGCTCCTTTTTCCTTCAAGAAAGAGAAGTAGTGGTGGGACTCCAAGACCATCCTGAAGTAAAGAGTCTTTCACCGAGGAGAAGAGGTGACATTAGCATCTTGCAGAATCCAGAATCTATACAAAGGCAGCACTTATAGATTCTGGATCATGCTGTGCCTTAAGATACAGCACAAGTAACAAATATAGGGCAAATCACTTTATTTCTTGACCATCACTATGTGTAATAAGGTGCAGAATTATATTCTTAACCAACGGCAAGCTAGGAATATGCTAAAATGAGTTGATCTGGTCAGAAAAGAATGGCAACAACAGCAGTAGAATGATTTTAGCTAATTAGAGAGGAAAAAAAGAAACCTGAAAGTAATCTAAGGTTTCATCCTACTCTTTGGCTCTGAGGCAGAATTCAGTCCTCCTTCACTTGTCATTTGAGGAGCTGTAGGCCTCACTGATCAACCAGCAATAATTCATGGTTGTCAGAATGGATCAAATTGATTGTCAATTAATAAAACCAACAATTTGGCATTATAGTCCTATTCATTATTGTTTGCTGTTATTTTTTAAATTAAAAATCCCACATAGTTATTAATCTTGGCAACAGTTTTATCTTTTGAGTGTGTAGTGTACACTCCAGTACTACTCTGCAGTGTGTACTTAATTGTAACACTTAGTAATATATTGTGGTAATTAAAGGAAAATTTTCAATATCACTTCACATACTGAATAGTCCAGTTGAATGCATGGGCATGAATTGTTGAGTAAGTTACCATTAAATGTGAGTAGCAGTCAGTGGCAGACTCTGCCTCTGAGATACTGAGCATTTTCGTTAAGTAGCTGATATTACTGAATGCTTGACAGTTCCACTGTATGATAGTCTTCATGAATTTCCTGCCTTTGAAATTCCAAATGGGCCACTTCAATCTCCACAGAGACATTAATTTTACATATGCTTTCTTTTCCCCTTAGAGTTGAATATTTTAATTAACACTAAATAAATAATCTTTACAAACTGTTATAAACAATACCCATGAAATCCAGTGGGTAACTGGTTTGAACCTCAGCTGTCCATTTCCTTTTTACATCACTGGAGGCAACCTTGTCTGTGCTTTGTCGGGTATGACCTCTTCCACCCATCCCCTCTTCTCACATACACCCCTCTCCTCTCATTCAGATCGTCCTGATTCTAGCTGAATAGCAGTCTATTAGGTCCCAGTATTTCAAAGCATACAGTAATTTCCCATTAACATCAAAGCAAATTACTCTGATTTAGTTTATCTTTAGAAAGGAAGCATTTCTTTACTTCCCCACTGGAGCCCGTTCATCCTTGGTAAGTGCTGCTGCAAGATATTGTTCCCTCCTTTCAACTTCCTTTTTTAAGTTTGTTTCCTTGAGAGTTGTAAATTTCAGTCTGGCAGTTTTTTTATTCTAAAGGGATGTATTATGTCATTGCAGCTCCCACTTTTGTGCTTTTTCTAATGTAATTGGAATAAATTAATTTGGCCGTACGCAAAATGGTTTTACAAATTATCTTTGAAAAATTGGAAGGGCCATGACAGAGCAAACAAATAAATTTATCATATTTTGAAACATTCAGATCTTGTTTTCATATCAAAACATATAGCTTCTGGAACACTCAGAGCTTTAAACTAGTCTCTGGTTTTGTACGCTTCAGTTGAATTTCTTCAGGGCAAATTTCTCTTTTCATACATTTCTAGACATGAATTCACAGACGGACTTCAAATACCAGTAACTAATATGGGAAGTGTGTATTTGGAATTTTTCATAAAATGAAAAAAGTCACAAAATATTATATGAAAATATATCTCTTTTAAGACTTGAATTGAAAGTTGAACTTTCTACAAATTTATAAGATTTATTTCCAAGATTTCTAGATAATTCTTAAAATAGGAGAGAAAAAAGTGAAAAATTTGAAGAGTAATTGTCAAATTCTTTAGAAATAACTGAAAATTGAAAAAAAATAATTTCCTTCATGTAATTTTGTATTTTCATCTGTTTTGTTTTGTTTTTTTTTTCCCTAATTCAACATCATGCTTTCAAAACTTCCTTAACTGTGTCTCATGTCTAGATTTGGAAAGAAGAGATTTAATGCTGTAAAATGACTGATGATTTGATGTTAATCATCATCATCATCATTTGTTAACCCCAATTTCATAGACATTAACGTCTAATTGTGAAAGCTACCCCACTTGACTGGAAAATCATTCAAATTACCCCCTTGCATGGCCTGATGCTAATCTGGTAGATACTGATGCAAAATGTGAGTTCAAAGTACAGGTTTAGATGTAAATTGATAATTTCCAAAGGTTAGGTCACCAGCGTTTTCTAAGGAGCTAATACCAAGGCCCAATGTGGGAATCTGAACTTGCTTTAACTACAGGTTAGGACTTACTCAACTTATGGTCTTGGCTTGTGTCTATATCCAGCAAAGATGGGAATGAGAGACCTTGAAATGTACCTTTAATCCACTTCTTCAAAAATTTATGAAAAAAACTAAATGATATGTGTTTCTGTGTTTGAGTCAAGGAGCTTCTAACAGATTTCTACGTAGATTTGTCTTTAGTGTTTTAAATCAATTTTATCTCCCAGATCCTTTCAATAAAATCTAAGTGCAAGAGTATTCACTGTGGTTTTGCTTATAATCTGTTTTAATAAACAATGTAAAGCTGGGAAATGACAGAGAGCGAAGCACTTTGTTTGTTCTTTTCTTCATACCTGATGCTTTAGGCTAAAAATAAAACCTACGAGGAAGGAATTTAAGATTCTAGCTTGGTTCTCTTTTTTTTTTTTATTTTCAATGTGTGTGACCAGTTTATTATTTTTAAAGGTAAATATAGGTTTGGCAGCTTCTATTTCATTTATTAGCTAAATTTTCCAATATAAGTAGGCTATCTACTGCATTTAAGAATTAGAAAGGTTAATAATAAAGTATTTCTCACCTTCATTATTTTGAAATAAAATCTCAAAGTAACAAGGTGTCAGGTAATTAGTAAAAAAAGATAAACTTTTTAGCCAGGAATAATATAATGCATGACTAAAACTGAAATCACAGTTCAGCTAGGCTTATTTTTTTTTTAACTAACTCATCAGGATGTACAGAGCTCTCCTGCACTTCTGTGCCTGCACAGCAACTAGCCATGGGGATTTTGCTGGCTATTCCCAGGCTCACAGAGACCGGCAAGTAGCGGTTCAAGCAGTGTGAGAAAGGACACATAGGAAGGCCTTGCAAAGCTCTTTGCAGATAACAACAATTTTTTTCAGATTTACAGCTAAATACTCTGATTTGGGTAGTATTGATTTTGTCAATGAATAATATTTATTGAATTTCAGTGTGAAAGGCAAACAACACTCTGCAATTCTAAGTTATTTTTTCACTATTACTGCTGGAAGAGTTGAAGGGCTTACAGAGGACAGCAGGAACTGTTGGGATTTCTTCATGTAACTATTACATGATTTGGGATACACCTTTTAATTTCTGCTCCAGAAGGAAATTCTAGAAAATCTAGTCTAGTGAGAGCTAACAAGGTGTAGAGCAAATCATCCCTTGTCACTCTGTGTCCCTGTCCCTTCCTTCTGCCACTGTCACTCCCTCTCAGTTGGATGAGATCATGGCTTACGTACCAGCTTGCAACCCAAGCTCAAGAAAGATGCCTGGTCTTAAATGATTGTGATCATGCCTTTTCCCCCATGATCTTAGGGACAGTCTGCATGCCTAAGCAGAGAAGTAGTATTCCTCCTGCTGATATAGAGTATCTAGCCTTGCTTTTTGCTGGCTTTATAATATGTACTGTTGTCATGGTTTAAGCCCAGCCACGCAGCTCGCTCTCTCACTCTCCCCTCCCCTCTCTTCCTCCCCCAGCTCCCAGAGGGATGGGAAGGAGAATCGAAAGAATGTAAATCCCACAGGTTGAGATAAGAACAGTCCAGTAACTAAGGTATAACACAAACCACTACTGCTACCACCAATAAT
>JANHGB010054848.1:21131-31386 GCA_026283785.1 Coracopsis vasa
AGGTGTCCTGTCCCTGCTTCCTCCTGGCTTCCCCTCCTCCCTGGCAGAGCATGAGACTCAGAAAGTCCTTGGTCAGACTAAACATTTGAGCAATAACTAAAAACATCGGTGTTATCAGTGCTGCTCCCAGGCTGAAAGTCAAAAATCACAGTGTTGCACCAGCTGCTAAGAAGGAGAAAAAATGACTGTTACTGCTGAACCCAGGACACCTGTACTTCCGTGTTATAATTTCGTGGAAGGAGAGTATAACAGTTTTGAGTAGCTATTCCACCAAAGAGACCCCACAATGCTTAGATACATGCTGAAAAGGACTGGAAGAACTGCAAATCACACACAGCTCTGCTTGTGTTTTGTGATGCTGGGCAGGGTTTAACAGCTGACCCTGGCACTCAGAGCCAGGCACCAGGAAGTTGGGACTTTGGGTGTTTATTAGGGTATACTGAAGCTGGAAACTGTTCCACCAGCAGCTGTACCATGTCTGTGTGAGATGTGCTGCCTCTCTTCTCACAGTAGGATCAGGCAAGTTATACAGAGGGCAAAGACTTGGAGAGAGTGGTTTATATGCCCAGATGGAGCCACTGTGATAATCTGGTATAAGCTTCCAGATAATTTAATAAGAATTGGCAAGAGCAGGATGTCAGATACTTGTTGTTTTTTTGATGAGGGGAGAGAGTGGTGAGGTGTTAATTAAGAGGGAATTACATCTCGTTAGCTCTGGATATGCATTCTTAATGATGTGCTTTTCTTTCTTTGCTCTAGACACAGAGCATTGTGCTAGAATCCTACTGACCTCTGATAACTATTTAAGATGTCGAAAGCCAGAAAAAGAAAGCAGATGCCAGGGTATCCATGGCAGTGGTGCAGGCAGTCCATCTAGGTTTGCTCACTGGAAAGCTCAGTCTTGCTGCCTGACCCCTGGGCAGTAATGGAGTAACAGCTCAACACCACAGAGTGCTGAGGCAACTGTGTTAGTGAGCCTGGTGTCTTCTATTTTGGATCCTGGTAAAGCTGATAAGGTTTAAATAGGAAGTCATGGTACAAGTGTCTGGGGCATGCTAGGATTAGCTTTTTTAAATAGACGTCCACAGCTGAAACACAGTGCTAACCTCTCTCAAATCTCTTTTTGGGGCCCAATCATAACCATGACATGTATTCTTCCTCCAGTCAGGGACTGCATATATACAGGGAGTGCCAGAGCGATGAGAGCTCAAACTGAAGAAAGCGAGGGCAGGTAAAGATCAATGAGGGTTTGATGGGTAAAAGCAGATTCCTGAGCTCCTCATTCAGGGGCTTACTGCAGGAGCAGGGCTGTTCCACCCTACTGCAGGGACTGCCAGGGAGAAACACTCAAAGAAGGCACGTTTCTTCAAGCATTACCAAAAATTATGAGAAAATCTAGGAAACATCTGGAAGGGGAGCAGTCTGAGAATTTGCTTCCTTTTAATAAAATTTTCTCTTCATCTGTGTACACATTTCTGTAAGGCTGCCATTACTTTGCAGAGCCGTCAGCGAAATGATGAGTTGAATATCCACTTGTTCACCCAGCGCTCGTATTCTGAAAAGGATGGCAGAACTGCTTAGTTTTCTCTTACTTAACTACTGAGCCAGCTTAAAGTAGTAAAACTCTTCGACATATTTTCTGTTTGGTAAAAAGGTGGTCATATAAAATTATCAAAATTACAATACTTAGCAAATTCCAGAGAAATGTCTTTAGGATTTAAAACTCCAAAGTGTAGGCAATAGAACTGTAATTCACAGGCTGACACACCAGTCCAGCTATAGGCAACTCCAGCAGTTGCTTTGCTACTCATTAAAATAAGTGCACAGCTCTCAGACTAATTATAGCATGCAGCTATGTAGGAAACTGAATCCAGACAGTGAGACAGGATACCTTCTGACAGATGTAGACCTAAAGCCCACTGCAGCCTGGAATTCATTCTTCATTTTAACCTGTTGTCTCCCTAGACATGTTTGCAGTGTTGTTTATTTTGTACAGCTCCCTTCTGCTCTCTCTCCCCTGCCCCACATCCCCCAAACATATCAGTGTCTCTTAAAAGGGGAAATCACAAAGGTGCCTGGGATGTGGCAGCTGTTGCTTTTGTTTTTTGCTCTTGAGGAATGCAGACCCATCCTGGTGACTCCTGCCTTTTTATTATTAGAGCATGGATTTCAGCAGCTGCCTGACCATGTGAGGGCAAAAAAAGAAAGGATTACTATTTTCTCCCTCGTGCCCTTTGTTAAATGGAAAGATTGGATCCTGTTTCAGATATTTGCTGCTGTGTGATTAGGGCTATGGTAATGTGTCAAACTGGTTTAGGTGAATAGATAACTCAGGTGATCCTCCTGCCTTCTTGGAAATGTCAGGTTTTGTGACCGATGTCTGACTTTTCTTACAGGTCTGTGAGTTAATTAGTCTGCCTACCTGTGCATGTGTTCATATTCCTGCAAATAAAAGTCAAGTACTACTGCTCATTTTAACTAAGCATGTATATAAATAGCCAACAGTTTTGTCTCAGGACCCTTTTCGATTAATGAGGCTTAACAAATCCTTTGGGAAAAGTGTTGTATTTTATTGTCTTATGGCAGTCAGTGTGAGGCAGACAGACTTGGTGGGCCTTGCTCTGGAGAAAGGGGGGTCCTTAGCTGCAGCATGGGCAGCAGCAAATCACTGTTCTTCTTCAGGCAGGTGGTACATATTCTGTGTTCAGAGAGATTTATTCTGAGAAAAGAAGGAAGCTGGCCTTTGGCTTCCCTCTGCAATGGTGGGCTGCAAGCGTTTTCTAGCATGTGCTCACATCTTGGCACTTAGCCGAGTACCACACAAACATCCTTACTTCAAGGTGGAAGCTAGGCTTGCTAAATTTTGGAGTCTTAACCTGGACTTCACTGCCTTCAGCTACCTCTTAATCATATCTTGATTTGTATGTTTTCTTAGAGAAGACATTTCAAAAGATAAAACAGATTTGGCAGTGAAAGAAAAAAAGTAAAAAAGAGAAAAGCCCTAAGATCACGCATCTGGAAAAAGCTTTCTAATCCATCTTGACACATCTGTTGCTTCAGAAGAAAAAGAAATCTCATGGCTGCACTAGGGCCCTGCAGCTATGTGTGTTGGGGGCCTGGCTGTATAATTTGTGGAGCGCAGTAATTCTATAATTATATTGCTAATTGCATGCTACCACTTTTTTATAATAACAGAGTGAAGTGATTTATAACTTAACAGTTTTACAGGAGCTTAGACAGACTGTTAACTGAAAATGAGCACTCACAATATAGCTCCTAATAACTGCTATTGTTAAGGGCACACTACAAGCTGTGTGAATGCTTTGCTGGAAGGCATAGCCCTGCAGAAGTATTTCAGGCTCAAAACCTAACAGTACAGTGCCTTTGTAGTCTTGCCTGTAGATATGCGAAAAATAACAGGATGGAGCATGGTAGGAAGGTTGAAAGTAAGAGAAAACTAAGTCTAAGAAATATCCAAAGAGAACTCAAAGATACTGCAAATGGTAGGAAGAACACGAATATCAAAAGGGAAGAGGTGTTTGTAGTGATAAGTTCCAGAGGAACTGTATTTTGTGGGAGGCTGAAGTACTTTTCAGTTCAGTAATGAGGAGGAATTGGTAGTTTGGGAATTAGGACCTTCTCTCGCAATACTTAGAAGAGCTAGAAATTATGAACTGGTTTGCAGAGGCAAGACATTTACCTTCTTTTCACTGCTGCTTTTGGCTGTTGCGTTTTCTGAGCTGAATTGTGTTTGGGAAGCCACAGGTGCTTTCTCTGACTGCAGGTATAGTATAATCGGGTGCTGCTAAAGCTGCTTTTGTTTCCTGAGATTGCTTTACCTTAGCTGCAACAGAAAGGAATAGCCACACTGAATTGTTCAGGCAACGCATGGTATTGGTGGGTTTTTCTTTCCAGATGCTATAAGACAGAAACATACATTATTTTACAGAAATAGAGAGGTAAAAGAAGAAAAAAATAGTGCTTAATTACATCAAAATTCTACACATAAAAAACATAAAATGAAACATAGGTTGGCCTTTTTTTTTTTTCCCCAGAAATAGAATATTATCTGAGTGTTATCTGAGTTGTTGGTATCTGAGCTGATGTGTTAAGTGCACAACAATAACTAGCTGTTGGGACTTTTGACCACAGACTGACAGAATGCTTGCTCTGGGAGTATTTTAACTGCCGAAATGCAAGTTGCAGTATGAAAAGAGCAAGTCTTCTTTCAGCTCTAGGTATTAAAAATTAATAAGCATCCTATATTCTTCCCTCATTCCCATAAGTGTTGTTTTATGGCAATAGTTCATTCAGGATTTCAGATTTTGGAGCTGACAATTTACGACCTTTAGCTTAGATTTTTACTGCTTGCAAAGCTGATTATACAGGCTCGTTATCATTTCAGATATAACATGACCTAGGTTATGAGATTGTCATGAAAGATTCTTCACTAGAAATCATACAAGATTCATAAAATTATTTTATTTCAAGGTTGGGGGTTTTTATGCCTTTTTTTTTTTTCCTTTTTTTTTTTTTGCTCATTATTTCTCCCTGGAGATATTTTCAAACCAGTTGGTTCTGATATGATGTAAAATATATACAATATTAATTTTGTACTCAGAGTTGGTTGACATAAAGACATAAAGATCAGTCAATTAAATGGGAAATGCTTTGGGCAGAAATACTGAATTTGAATTAAAGTGAATATATCTCAAAAATTAGCTCGCAGTCCGTGTGTGACTGCATGTGTAATGTAAGTGTTCTACAAAATATGATACCAGACACATTATCTAACTCAACTTGTATGAATGGTTTTGGAATGTTCAGAATTTACCTAATAGACTGAAGTCAATAGATAAGAATTGCTTGTTCAGCATGTCCAGACAAAGTAGTTATGAAAAAAAGAAGAAGAATTACAGCAGTGGAATATTTTAAGTAAAGGGATAGGAATCTGGAAGTGAAATAGAATATGTGAATATAAGTGATAGCAGTATTAGTTCTTTTTATTGTTCCAATTAAAACAGTTGAGGTCTGCTTCTGATTCTCTCAAAATCTGTGGCAAGGTCTCCGTTTTCATTAGTAGGCTATAAGTGTACAACTTCTAGTATAACTGTACAGCCTATCGATAGTTATTTTTAATTTTTCAGAGTGATGGAGCTATTGACGTTGGGCTTTTACTTGTGAGAATTGCACAGTCTGTGACGAGCATGTGCCATTGCTATTATTTGGAAAGAATGTAAAGTTCTGCTGATAAGATGGTAGATGATTTTCTGCTAAGCATAGATTTTGATTTTGTCATTTCACTTACTGATCAAAATACTAAGATAGGTACAGCCTTCTGGAGCTCTAGTTAAGTGCACTGTATTAATTCAAAGCATTTGCCTTAGCTTCTCATGCTGTTATCCTGCTAATAATCAAAACTTCCTTCAAAGCTTGTCTCCTGCAGTGCTCCCTTGTACAGTTTAATGTAGAGCTTCCATTCATAATCTTCAGTTTTTCACATTACTTAATCTGCTTTAATATTTGAATTTCCTATATGCTGTTCTGTAGAACTTACAGCTACAGATTGAAGGACATATCCAAGCTGAAAAGCAGGGAAAGGTAATAAAAAAGCTATGAATGTAGGCTGATTCTCCTTCTTGCTTATCCATTTCTCCACCTGTAAAATGGATATACCACTACTTGCTTTGGATCTCTGGGTGAAATGATATATTATTATTTATATATTCCAATTTTAGAACCTATAAATTTGATGTGAGCATTCAGAAGGGACTTGGTAGAGAAAGTAATTCCTGAGAGATTATAAAAGTATTAAGGAAATTAAATTCTATTTCTTTCTTGAGGTGAATTCTGCAAAAATACATTTACCAATATTGAATTGCCACAACAAACCCACCCGCAACACTACTGTACCTGTACGCTTCCCACAGATTCATACAGAACCTGAGCATGTATGGTCCTGCACAAACACCATCTTAAATGCAGCAAAACATTGGGATCTTCTTTTGCAAAGACACAAGCTTTCCTTAGCTTAGTCAATAGGCTAGGCTTCCTTAGCCTAAGAAGGATTGTAGCAGCAGCTCCTGCACAGTTAATTACCTGCTGCGAACAAATGCCACACGCTTTGGTAACTGAACCTATAGTCAGCAAAAGGATGCAGGACCAGGAGGAAAAATTCCCATATTTTGGGGTGGATCGCCTTTCATCCACAATACCAGAGTCCTAAACTCAGGCACTCTGGGTGAAGGCTGATCAGTTTTAGTCCATCATATCAGTGGCTAACCTTTCCCAGTTGCTGAGTGTTCTACAGATATGGGAGTATCTTCTAGATCACACCCTCACCATTCTCAGAAAGGTGCTCAGTTGCGCAGTACTATGCATGTGTGTGGCATATGAGCCCGATTTCCTATGTGAATTATTTAAAATCTGATGAATATACACATTTGTGTAAACTTGGGGATCCTTTGGAAAAATACATATGAAAAGTTCTTTTGCATTGGTATGCTGAATATACAATTTCAGTAGCATTCAAAAATACTTTATGCAGGTATCAATCAACCTCGGTAACAGGTAACAGCAGGGAGCTGGAGTTTCTGAAGTAATTTTTAGAGTTGTTTTCAAAATATAACCCTTCTCCAGTGCATAGACCCTTTAAAATCCTTAGTCAGCAGAAAGCAGAACTGTAGCTGTCTGTCATACATCAGGGATGTTGAACTGCTGCAGCTAACTAGGATTAGCTCCTGTCTTTCTCATTAGTCTAATGAGACTTCTAATGACTTCTAATGACTAATGACTTCTAATGCTGATTAAAAAGTGTGTTTTCACAACTTACTTAATAATTTTAAACTAGCAAATATGGCCATAAAACTGGACACTGGATAAATTTAGTCCTTCAAATATGCTCTTTGCACCTTAATAAAATACATCACACTGAGTTAATAATTATTATTTTTATACTGTATTATTTTATGGGAAGTATCTCTCACCAGAAGGAAAGTACAAGGACTTCTGGGAATCACTAGGGTATAATGAAAGTTGGCAAAAATATAAGCTAATACAGGCTTTCTTATGAACCATGAAAATAATATGTTTAAACTAAGGCCATAACCTTTAACCTTTGTATGAGAACAGCAAAAAAGTATGAACAGGGATTTAAAAAAAAATTGTGTCTATGTAGACATCTGAGGCTTATTTTTGTATTAAATAAATAGGGCCTGATACCTCAGATGTCTAGAAAATACCAGCCAGCTAAACTAACTTCAGAAGATCAAGGAATGATCTCTGAGTAAGTGGAAAACTTCTAGTTTGGTTAAATCTCAAAAAGAATCTGAACAGTGGGGTCCCCTCTTTCTGCTTCTCAAGTGCCTTAGTGTGCATTTAATTGCAGCAAGATACCTTTTCATCTCTATAAGGACATTATTCTGAGATTTTTCCATTCTGCTCTTACTTCCTCCTCCACTGTGTGAGTCAGCAGACTTCAACCAACGTACACAGCAATATTTTGACAAAAAAAAGTGATCTACCCAGCAAGCAGCACCCAGCAACACAATATCAGGACAAAAGAAGTATTCCTCCTTAAGAGACAAAAATACTAAGTTCCCAGGATGCTACTTCCTAGGAAGTCAGTGTTGAAATATGCCAGGAGACCATTTCAACTTCTTAGACTGAAGATCAGCTGTAAGGGTGTGCAGTCAAACCTGGAAGATTATGAAGAATGAAGACAACAAAAAAAAGAGAGCGATCTTTTCAGTTTTGTTTTTGATTTGGTTTGGTTTGGGTTGGTTTTCCTAGATAAATTTAGTTGTGGATCAATCAAAACCATTTACTGAATCCATATTAGCAATCAGTTTTAGGAACACCATGAGAACCAAAATTAGTTTTCTCATTTTGAAGTTTAACCAAAACAAAGAACCATTTTTGAGGATCTAACACAAAATTCAGACCATGGTTGTATATCTAAAAAGCAGAATGGGTGTGAGTTCTCTATTACAAAATTTGTTTCCCTTTCAGAATAGAACAATGTTTTTTTCTGTTTGTTGTTTGTTTTGCTTTGCTTTGTTGTTTTTTTTTTCCTAAAGAGAATACAAGGGTTAAATAACCTGAAAGAAGAAAAAGATGAAATGAACGTTCTGCCTGACCCTAAGCATTTTTTTATGGCTTTGGTTCAATAACCCCACTAAAATAACCCTTGTTAACACAATTCTAAGTACAAGGTGCCTTAACAACAGTTCCCAGGAGATGTTGTAACACCTTTGTCAAATTCAGTTTAATGTCAAAACAGCTGAGAACACGTTCATTCTATGAAAAAAAAAGGAGGTATTTCAACATTTCCATCCTAATTTTGGAGGAAAACAAATGTTGAAATATTAGAATTTCCCCCAGGATGAAAATTCTAATATTTTGCTCGGCTCTAGTTTCCAATAACTCTTACACTTTAATTTTGTAATATTTAACTTAATGTTTCCCATGTGAGTATTATAGCACTGGTGGGTAAAACTTGAGTCACCTCACAGATTAGGCATGCAAAGGAAAACAGTTAGTGTATGTAGAGGGACAGATTTCTCCCTTCACAAGTGCCTTCCTCTTGTTTCCCCTGCTGATGAAATGTCAGTTTATTACAGACTTGATGAATGGAGTTTCCTTTCTCAGGAAACAGTAGTCAGGCCTATGGAAGCATTTATGTAACAGCATATGTTCCCTCCGTGGAAGTTTCCTTATTATCCCTTCCCTTGGCTATGTTGGATAGCAGTCAGGGACAATCTGAAGCGAAATTGTGAAGTGTGGCTGCTGGGGCATTTGTGGGAAGCAAAACTTTGCAGTCCTAGCCCTGAGAGCTGTGAAGCCGCAATCGACCTCTACTTGCACCTCTGTGGAGTGCTGAGTGAGGTACTTTGTGTGCAGTTAATCAGAAAGTCGGATGTAGCCTGCTTTTCATGCCTGGGTAGGGCAACCTCACACACATGTGCACTGAGCCTGATTTCATTGCATCCATCATCTCTCTTTAGGGCATGATGTTTCTTCCTACCAGGCTGGGTCCCAAACAGCCCAGGTCTACAGTTGTTTCTGATACTGGGCACCTTCAAATCAAATCAACCAAAATAATTACAACATGAACTAGATTCAGTTCCCAGCCAAAGTCTGTACAAGATAATATCAGCTTCTCCATAGCATATGCTTCCACAGAACTCAAAATAATTTACAGAGTAGTTTGATCTAACTATCTCAGTTTTATAGAATGGAAAACTGAGGTGTTGACATGGTTACAGTTACCAAATCACCCATCATGTTCTGTAGCAGAATTAAGCCTGGAGCTTGTGACATCAAACTCTAGGTCTTACACTTCATTGTTTAACCATGGTCATCAACGAGTATTACACTGGATGTGTTTTAGCAGGTATTGGTCTTATTTCTGTTTTGTTTTCTTAAATAAAACAAATCAGTGCTTGTTTCTTGCTGCTTCTGGAGCAGCTTTCCACTGCTGCTTGGGTGTCTTTCCTGGTAGGTTCTTCCACCATCATTTTTCAATGACAGTGTCTCTTCAACTTGGTAGATAAGAAAGGGAGGAAGAGGAACGAATGAATTGAAATAAACCTTTACTGTATGACAGGTTAGGTTGCCTCAAGATTAGACAGTAATAAATCCTTTCTCTTTCTGCCCTTATGACAGCTAAACCAAAGAAGAATACCTGGTTTAATCCCTTCAGGGATATAAACTCAAACTAGTATATACAATGTTTTCTGCTGCTTGTCGTGGGCTTGTCATCTTTCAAGTCAGATTTCTTGTTTCTATACTTGAACTTGGTGTTCATTCATTGAGACTTTCTGATAGAAAGTACTGTGCTGGATCAAAATACTGCAGTTAGATGCAATCAGCCTTATTGAAGAGTTGTGCTGGCAACCTGTTATATTAGTTTCTTGTCATCCCTTTCCCAGCAAAGCCTAAGGAAATGCTTTATGATGTTACCCTCTTATATATTTTTATTTTGACAGGTTTCAGAATTATCTTATCCTTCGTTCTGTCCCTCATCTACTTGCTTACTTCTTCATGAGCTGCTGCCCCGGCGGCTGCAGTAGAGTTCTCCAGCTCTCGATCCTGGTAACCTTGCTGTGAGGTACTGCTCTGACTGACACTGGTTGTGGTAAAGGAGGAGACTAACACAGATGTTGTTTGTTCATGAGAGTTGTCCTGGGTTCAGCAGCAGCAGTCATTTTTTCTCCTTCTTAGTAGCTGGTGCAGTGCTGTGTTTTTGACTTTC
>JANHGB010054850.1:0-24499 GCA_026283785.1 Coracopsis vasa
TGCTCCTTGTCTTCATTGGGTTGTTGAAGGCCAGCATCTTGGAGCTTAATTAGGACAAGTTGAAGATTCAAGATTTTTTATCTTGGCTTCATTCTGTTCAGTATGGTGGGGTTTTTTGAGTTCTCAAAGATGGCAGTACTTTGACAGTATTGTGCCTGCCATACATAAATTGGTTACAGTGGCACTTATTTCTCCCATTTAATAAAAGACATCATTTATTCCTTTCTTATCTTAACAGCACTTGAACAGAAAAGAAAGTGCAAAGGAGGTGTTTCCTTCTATTGGCTCATCTTCACTGTGCCTCTCTCCCATTCTGATTCCTCCTTATGATCCCCAAGTGAAGATGAGTAGCCTGCTGCGAATATGACTTCTCTGACTACTGTTATTGCCTCCCACCAATCTGAGTGGGTGTCCTTCAGTGATGAGCTGCTCCTCCCTGTTAGCCCACGAGGTAAGCTATCTGATTGTCTTTGAACATTGTGAGACTTTTTTTGAATTAGACCAACTACTGTCAGATATCTGGCATCACAGAGCTTGCCTTCTGAGTGGAAGCAGTTTGTGCAGAGGTTGAATTATCTCCTGCTACCCTTGCATAATGGGAGAAATTGGGCCAAAGTATTAAATACTCTTCTAATGTGAGATTTCCTTAGCACAGATCTATTACAGGGTTTGGATCTGTCCTTTGAGATATGGAGTCTCACCTTTTATAATCAAGTGCAAAACTACGCCCAGTGTTAGTCTAAAAACTACATTAGGTGAAGGACATTTTCTGCCTACATTTAATGGCAAATTCAGGTATGTCAATAAAAAAAAATGAAGTGATGGTGAGTTCTACCAATTCTATTTTTGTTTCTCTTTTAGGTAGGACTGAGGAGCCTCTTGAGAAATGTTTTTCTTCGTCAGACACCTCCTCCGAAGAGAACCACAATGCGGATGGAGAAGTTCAAGACCTCTCCCACACACAGCAGGAAAATGCGGCTGATCAACCCAAGGTGGATTCTGCTGTGCTTGGGAACCGTGTGTGTTCCAGCACTGATTTGTCATCATCCATCAGTACTTGGGTTCAGTTTGAAGATGCACCATGGACCAGTGCTCCATCAAACCATGCACAAGCAGGTGAGGCAAATGCATGAAAAGGTCCCTTCCAGTAACATAACAGAATACACCAAGAGCCTACAGGATTTTTTTCTGTGCTCTTTCATTTCTCAGAGGTTGAACTTTGACTTGTTTGTACTGTACTTTAACACAGTTAATGTTACCAGGGTTTCAAAAAGGGCTCATAATTTTGTTCTGGGTTGAGCTAGCAGTATTTTATTTTTGTAAAGAAAACGAAAGATTTCTGTGATTCATTCCACCTATGCCTTGACCCTGGAGAAATGCATTCATGGAAAAACAATATAGTGGTGTTTTCAGGTGTGACATTTCTTATGTACAGGTATGAACAGCCATGTAAAAAGTCTGAGCCGTGTTTGCCTCTGTAATCTGGAACTGAAGGAATGGTGATCACTGTCCTTTGTAGTCTTAATCTGCCCATATCCCTGTATGGTTTTTGCTGGAAGCTTAGTGAGACCAACAACTAGTGTGCCAGTGCCCATCAGTACTTTCTGCTGTCTTTTGATGCTCTGATTTAGCAGGTGAAGAATTACAAAGACAACCAAAGTTGACTGTAATTCCAGGACTGCATGCACTTTTCAAATGTAGAAGTTCATTCTGACACACTTCAAACGTGCATGCAAAGCCTCTGGCTTGCCTCCTCAGTTTATGCTAACTGCTATGGCTATATAAGCTTCCAGCTTTCATGTATGAACAAACTTCTGGCCCTCCACGCAGGAGGCTGTGGAGCAATTGCCCAAGTAAACATTAGTTTACTTTCTCATGTTTAAATTGAGATTATCTCTTAATTCCACTTTGTTCCTGATAGTTATTAAAGCAGTTTAAAAGAGTTACAGCTTTACTCTGATCACTGAGTCCGTCAAATACTCCCTGTAATGTGAATAATGCTTCTGTCAGAAAACTTGGATTGGCAACTTTGGGTTGGGTTTTGGGTAAAACCCGGTAGTTTTCCATCTGCTCTTTTTATGGATGCTATAGACTAGTCTGAGACAGTGGTTAGACCTTTGTGCAGGAGAGGTGGGTGAATCTTCAGGAAAAAAGAAGTTTCTGTTAAGCTTTGCTTAAGACCTTCTTATCTTTATATTTATTTGTTGGTTGTTATTAGTTGTAAATGCTTACTGACCATGGTGGTGAGGAGAGAAGGAAGAGCACCAGTAAGTGTAAATCTGTAAAACTGAGGTGGTCTCCCTCCCTATTATTTAATTTCATGGTTAGGTGATCCTTATCCCTACTCGTACAGCCACATACTTTTTCAAATGGAGCTGTTGGTTGCTCTGACACTGTATTTCTTTCCTAATGTTGCAATATCCTTCTTGAATGGAAAACTCTGAAGTGCACCTTTTTATTAAGCTTAGAAAAAAAAACCCAACAATTCTTTGCTCAGCCTAAATAAAGCCATAACAAAGAGTCTCCCATAAAACTAATCTCATGGTGTATTAATGAATTTCCCATCCTAAAAGGGATGTGGTCCAGGCTTAGGATATGTACTTGGCAAAAGCACTGCCTCTTGGTTTGTGTTTTCAATCATGGGGGACACTAGGTTGTAGGCAGAGGTCTAGGATATCCAGAATAGGTGATGAGAAAATATTTTCCAAAAACATTGCGGTTTTGAATGCAGCACCCGTTTGTGCTCCTATAAAGGCTTGTCCCAAGTGATCCATGCCACTGGGGAGGTATTTAGACATAAATGTTTAGCATCTGACTGAGATTCGTGGAGAAGGATGGTTCCCCTGGCAGTCACATCAGGAGGTACTCCATGTAATCCTTCTCCGGAAGGCTGTTGTTCTTTAACTGTATAGAAACTCTAAGGAGATGGTGTGGATATTTTAAAATCCTTATTTGTGAGCTAGTCCCACTCCTATTCTGGACCTTGTATCATAAAAGGCCTGGCCACTGCAGCTGACAGCCTCTAAAGGGAAGGTCATGGGGCAGAAGAGATCACAGCTGTTTGCTTCTGGCCCACTATGCTGAACTCTGAGGGGCATTTGACAGCAAGAGGTAGGATAAACTTCAGCCTTCAGTTGTTCTCAATTAATCTGCAGGTCATGTCTTCTTTCTATGGGCGGCAGCAAAGCTGGAGACTTTGTGTTGTAACCAGGATATGCTGACAGGCTCAGTGGAAACCCTGTGGTGGCAGCAATTACTCATTTCTAGTAGCAAACAGCCCACATAAGAACAATAGCAAATAGCCAGATGGGAGGGGGGGGGAGGAGTATAAAGGCCAAGTATGGACAGATGGATTGGTGTGAGAAGGATGGAGACGTTTGAAATCTGTTTCCTGTGCAGGCAGCTGTGAAGAGCAACATCGTGAAGGTTCAGCACCCCTGGCCGCATTCCTGTCCCAGCTCCAGCACTGTTAGGAAGTTGTCTGTCTGTCCATGCAGAAGCAGCTGCACAGCTGACTAGATAATTGTCTAGGCTGATGGCCAGGCTGCCTGGAAACACATTTTGGGAAGGGCTTGTGAAGTGGCATTTCCAGAGTGCCATGAGAGCGGAGAGGATGGGCCCTAGGAGGGAGAGATGCTGCCAGACCTTAGGGCTACAGGATTTTCGCACATATTCCCCTGAAAGCAATTTTTTATCCCAAAGTGCTCAGAGTCTGAAAAAATAGTAATTTAAGGATAACTGCCATGTATTGGTTATCATATGAGAAATACGCTTAAAAGAAAACCAAGGCTTATGCTGGACCCTTGTTGTCCTGGGAAAAATGAAGACACAACTGGGGGAGCAGAAATTAGGGGGACTGATAGCAAAAAACAAGGTGGAAAACACAGGCAAAGAATTTGGTAGGTGAGAAGAATGGTCAAAACCTGAGGTATAGAAATGAAAAGCACCCATTGTGAGTTTCTTAATGGAAATTATCTTAATTTAGGACATTGTTGTAAACCATTCTACTAGGTTCAGGCAGACTAAATGCTAGGCAAAATCTTTCTTTCAAAATATTTCTGCTTTTCAGGTTTATGGATAGATAATTCACAGTTGCCAAATCCATGGGGGTTTCTCCCTGGGAAGCAGTAACTCTTGGGCAAAGCCACAGAAATATTTACTTGCAGAAATGATGCGTTGTGGCACCTTCTTCCCCATTTTCCTTTTGCTGGGGAAAGTCAAAATTTGATTTTTCTCATGGTTACTATCAGGCTAGTCAAATTGATACTGCAAAAGTGAAAAATGAGAGTTTTAGGCTCACCCAAATGCTTCCATCACAAACATGACACAATCTGTAAATGATCACAGCCAGCCAGTGACATGACATTTGCATTTGTTACACAATGGGCCTCCAGCTCTCAATCTTGTATTCTATCGGTGTTAGCCCTGTGCTCTTAAATTCAATGAGGTATTCAGTAAAGGACCAAAACTAGAGCAAGGCAAGATCTGTTACATCATCTGATTCACACGCCACACACACACCACCCCCCACTTCTTCCTGAGAGCTTTGTCTGGTTCTAAATGGCTCAAGTAACTTGGACTCCTACCATGTTCCTGGAGAGGCTATCCCACAGTAAGGCAAATCTCCATTTAACCATCTAGTGCTGTTCTGTATGAAAATAGGAAGTACATACAACTCAAGATCAGCTGCCTAAAACTAGACCAGCTCTGATGCTGTCCTAAAATCAGAAAATCTGAGGTGCTACGTGGTAGGAAAGAAATGGATGCTAACAAGATTGATTGTAATACAGTGGAGGGATCAAGGAACGAGTCCTTAAAACATCAAAGAGGAATGAATGCTTGCAGATAAATCTGTGTGCTAAAAGCCAATCCATTGTATTAGGAACAAACGCCAAGAAAATTAAAATGCACATAGAAGTAAACATTTTTCAGTTTGAAATGAATCAACGAGTTGATTTTCAGTATCCTATGCATGCTGCAGGATTTGCATATTAGGGGAAGTTCTGGCACTGGTCTTTCATTGTAAACTCATTTCCAAGAAATTTCTGCAGCTGAAAGGCCGTGAATCTGCATCTATTGACATTAAAGACCAGATTCCAATTTTCTAGGAAAAAAAAAAACCTACTTTATTTAGGAGTTTGGTTTCAGTGCTTCCAGGAATTTGAAGAGCAGCAGGAGCATCTGAAGAGGGACCTAAACGTGTAGAAGTTTACTTTTGCTTGTCTTACTTTTTGAGGTTGATTGATTGTTATTTGGCTCGGCATAGGGGAAAATGCACTTTTACTAGTTCCAGAGGTTAGTGTTGGGGGGACCTTGAACAGTCATAGGTGGAAGTTGACTATAGTAATATTTTAAAGAATATCTGTTGCAGAAAACCTTTGTGTGGTTACAGTTTTTCAAAGTACAAGTCTCATTTTTTAGAAAGATCAAATAATCATATTCTTCCAAAGTGGCACAATTTATTTGCAATAACATTAATTTTCCCTCATATAGAAATATTCTGCAACACTATTACAGTCAGTCTCCCTCTTAGACAAAAATTGGTTTTGGAAAGCACATCAAGTTGACAGTATACGAGTTACTAAATCTTATGTGTTTCTAAGTTAGCTTATGTTTTTCATATTGCTGTGTCTGACTTTAAGAAATGCTAAAAATCTAAGATCTTTTTTATAAAGTAATTCCACAATTTCTAGTGTTCCATATAGAAAACATAGTTAAAATCCTTGGGTCTTGCTATTGGTTTGCATATGGAGCTCAGCTTTTCAGCTGGTCCCCTATGCCCACATAAAGCGCCCTGTCTGTCAAAGCAATTTCAGGTGAACTTTTAAGGATGGCTTCCAGATGCCTCATGCTATGTTTAACAAAAGGCCTGAGAGTAGGACTGACAGATCATAATCATACACTTGCCATTGTTTCTCTACAGGCATCAAACACAACACAGTGTAGAATTACTGGAGGGAGAAGTGGGAGGTTTTGGTCATGTCACTAACACAACTGTCAATATGTGCAGTAAGGAGTCAGATCTTCTGATTTTCAGCTCCTCATCCTTAGGATGAGGATTCTACTCGGAAACAGCTCAGTACAGCTCACAGCTGTGCAGATAAAATACATTAGTGCATGCTTACCTGAGGGTCACAGTGCAGCTATATAAAATAAATTTGCACTTTTCAACTGGCAAGGCAGGAAACACTGTTTGGATATTCCCTCTGTGCACACAGCAAGGTTTCCATAGTGTCCCGTCACACCACTTGGAAGGAGTAGAGAGAGAGAAATAATCTTTAATGTTATTTTGCCATTTTCTTCCAAAGTATCTCTCAAAGTAATAAGGAATAAGGGTTATTTATGTATTACATGCTGTGAAGAGAACCTCTGTGTCAGTAGTAGTTCTGTAACTGCAAGATTTGAGTTGTGTTGGGATCTTTGTTGGTTTAAAAGCTAAACATAGATGTACTAACTCAAAAACCAGTTATTATGCTGATGCTGAATTGGAATTAGTCTCTACCAGCACACCTTTCCTTAGTTCAGCGAGACTGTTTTTACCACATCTTTTTTTTTTTATTTATTTCCTCATCAGAATCACCCATTGTTATGAACATTTATGTGATATTGTGGGCAAAGAGTATGCAATACAGAGAGTATACAATAGGAATTCATAGTAGTAGATGCATAAGATTGTGTTCTGAACTCTGGGTGATGGTTAGGCAGGACTTAAGTCTTTGACATGCAAGTGTGGCAAGTGAGTACAACAGGATTTTTGGCCTACGCTGAGCAGAAGTGTTATGCAGTTAATTCAGATTGCAGCACTCCATCCTGCATGTTCAGCAGCAAAAGCCATTTCTAATGCACATTAATAGGTCAATTTCAGTTTGTTTTTATACTCCTCCTCCCATGTGGAGTATTCCTAAGATGACAACTACATTTTAGTGGGTGTCACAGATAGGGAATGCTTAATTACATTATTTATAAAAAGCTGTGGTACTATAAAAACTCCACTGTGTTGCACAACACAAATAGTCAGATCTTAGCAGCAGCAGCAGAAACATGAAATCTTCTTGGTTTGAAAAGTCACAGCTTCTGCGATAGTTGAACAACAGGAAAACATACAGTAGTCAGCAGTATGGGATCTAAGGCAGACAGCTGAATAGTTCTGGAGGGTAACAGTGCAGGCACTAGTTAAATTGCTGTGTGTTTGTTATAAAATAACTGTTGCTGTGGATGTTGGAATTTATGTTTACAGAGTTTCGGTACACTGATATAGAGTGATCTTGGAAGATTGCCCTGTAAGTCTCTAACCAGTACCTGTTTGTTTTCTGCAATCCAGTGTCTCCATCAAAAGCACCCAGCTGGACTTGCCCCTCCTCTAGCTCTTCTGAGAAGCAAGCACATGCCTCTGAGAGCAACTGGACAACCAACTCCGAGGACACCAGCAGCCCAAGCATTGCTCCCTCCTACACAGATCTGCAGTCAATTAACACTGAGGACTTGACCAGTGGAAGAACATCTGCAGCAGACTCAGCTGGTAAGAAAGAAGCCTTCAAACTTCCATCTCAACTGTTTTTGATGCTACTCAAACTCAATGCTCAGAAGTGATCTGTGGGGAATGGATCCGGAGCAGTACGAACTCCAGGATTAGGCAGACTAATATTTTGTTCTAGTCCAATTCTCCAAAAATCACATCTGAATTTGACACACCCCCTAGTATGTACAGGCTCCCAAAGAGCCAAGTGTAACTATGTACCTGTTGGTGGACTTGAGTAAAATGTTGGAGCACTTCTGGTTTTCCCATTCCGCTTAAACTTATCTAAAGGCTGGTTCTCAGTATTTTATGTGAGAAGCTGGATGCCCTTCCTAAAATTCTATGCAGAAATTTTCTTAGCTTGCCAGTATATTCAGCTGAGGCAGGTCCACATACCCCTCTCTTTCAGAGAGTGCCAAGACATATATCGAGGCTGCTGGTTGCATTCTTTGCACTGTGCTTTGCACTGTTGCTATAAAGTAGTGCAGAGACAGTGTAGGAGATGACAGAGGGTGGTTCTGTTGCAGATTTAGATCATTTAAAGATCCTTTATCTGACCTTGTAGGGAACTATTCAGATGGTGTCCTGAATGAGGAAAAATGTGCTGCATGGCATTGTAGCTCATTGCTCCTCAGTTATTCTCTGAATGAGGAGAAATAAAGTGGTGTAACCTGAGTCATGCAGCACTGGGATGACAGGAATTCCTGAATAACAAAGCAAACTTTCATAGAGCATAAAAAGAGCTGGCATGTCAGGACACAAAAAGGACAGAAATACACAGCTCCAGGAGGAAGGACCTGCAGTATGTTGGAAGCTGTTCACCCCAAGCTGAGGAAGGTCAGTAGCTACCCAGTTTGGTGATGAAAATTGATTCACTGGTGTCATGATAGCTTACACTTGAGGTATTTAATGTGTTTTCTCTCGGTGAATGTCACAGTATGTGTGAAATAAGATCTGTTTTGGGAGAATGGATTTCCTAAGCCTCACTGAGGTCACACATCCCTTCCATAAGAAACATATACATACATCACATGAAAAGAGTATTATTTTATGGTTCAGTGAAACTGAGTTGGATGTCAAGGAAGGTTCATATATAGCAGCATGGTAGGTACTTTCTGGGTGCTTAAGAGAAAGGATTTGTGGAGAAATAGTGTTTACTTTGGATAAGTAGAGACCTTTCCTTCTTTGAATAATAGTTAATGGTCAGTCTGACCATTTTTATTTTAGAATACTCTGATTGTCTGTACCTCCAAGTTTGGAAAGCACTGATAGAAAGATAGAATAGGCAAGTTGTCATTGTGTGCCAGCTGTTTGGTTGCCAGCGTGGGCATCAGTTCTGTTCTGATGAGCTCATGTCTATTAGGGTAAAATGTAAGAGTTTTCATTTGGAGCATGTGCCAGATATTGCTGTCTTGTTGATTTGTTATAAGTTGCCAAAAGGTGGATGTTGTCACTGGGGCTGTCTCTATGTGAGCAAGGGAAATGAAGGATGCCCAGCTCATATGACTTTGAATCATATAGAGAGATGAAAGGCAAAAGTGCTGCTGTATATTGCTGGCATACATACAGAATTTTTTGCTATATAGGGCCAAAAGATAAGTTGATGCTTAAGTAGAAGCTTTGTGTGTAACCTTCTTACTCCACTTTTTAACCCAGTCAGTCACGAACTGTTAACAAATTGGCAAAACAGGTACAAAAAAAAAAAATTCCAATCACCTATAGATTTTCAAAAGTAAAAAAAGTAGGTAATATAGGCAAAGCGGCTGTGTCATTAGCTAAAACACAAGATACACTACCTTAGTGGTATAGGAACCTGAAGTAAGAAGTACATTGAGTCTTCCTACCACCAGGTATGGAGTTTGCAAAAGGGAAGCATGAACAAAGCACATATGTTTGTTCCTGTTCATGGGATGGCTCCCAGGCCACCCCTGGAGGTGCCTACTGGCATCAGGCAAGGTTTGTGGAGGTGAAGGAGCTGAGGACCTGGTGGCAGTTCTGGCTGCTTTTCTGTTGTTCACCCACCCTCACAGTGTGTAAGTGGACAAAAATGCGTAATCATGTTCTTCTTTTCTCCTTCTCTGCCCCTCTCCAGAAATTCAGTTACTCAAACCTGACTTGATTCAAGCACTTGATTTGCATTTATCTTCTCAAAAGACTCTCTGCCTCAGTCTGAAGTGGAGTTTCATTGCCTTGATGCAGCCTTCAAATAACATGTGTTTTTTCCATGAAGGAAAAGAGAGGAATCCTTGTGCTCTACATGGTGGTGAAGTCACGTTGCATGTTAACCAGTATCTTGACTCTAAGGTCAAGCTTGATGGAGGGGAGCAAAATCTGATTCATTTCACTGCTAAGAAATGCACTGGAAATAAAAAATCAAATTTTGATCTACTTAGATCAAAATTCTACTTAGAGCTGATTCTGTACCATTATGGGTTTAGTGCTGTTTCAGGTGAGAAAAGCAAACTACTCGGTGGTCAGACACTGAATAAAATAACGATTTTTAGCCCTGGTGAATTTTTATTGTCTGAACAGCACAGAAGAGAATCCAGGATATTCTGTTACATAATTTCACCACTTGTCTGTAATTTATTCTGCATGCAAAATATGTAAGCATCAGGCTGCCTGTCAAAGGTCAGGGCTTGGAGTTTGGTGTGGGAGCAGATGAAAGCCTGAGGTGGATCTGACTGCAGGCATGCACAGGACCAAGTTCTGTTGTTGAAAATGCACATCTTGGTGTCCAGAGCTGGTAGGCTCCAAGCAGGTGAAATGGCTGGGAATCAACTTTCTCACAACTGACACAGAATTCAAGTGTAAAACAATTCCATGGGCTTGAGCATTATCTAGTGCATGTGTTTGCGTAAGGTATGACTTAGGAGATGATACCTGAGAAAGATGGTAGGGGCCTGAATGATCCAAATCTGAGAGTTTATCCTCACTATGGGGGGGAACTGCAGAAAGCCTCCCCACTGGTGGGGTCAGGATAAGCTCAGTGAAGTCTTGTAAAGGCAGCAGAGTTCGCAGTGGTGAAGGTAAATATTACACAAGCAGACCTGAGAAGGATTTGCTTTTCAAAATGCAGCTAGAAGATGCTACACTTCTTATTGCCTGTGCTGGTTTGAGCTCTGGCATCAAGAAGGAAGGAAGGAAGCTTTTTACGTTATCTTTGTCATTGTCAGCATGGGGGGCTATTTTGGCCTGCAGCAGCTAGCCAATAAATTTGGGTCAAGTAGTAGCAGATTGTCCATTTAACATAAGCATGTTTATATGGTTATAACAACAAGCACTTTACAGCAGCTGGGGTTTCACACTGTGCGTGAAGCTATATTAGGTGCTGGTGAAGTGGCCCATTGCCTCAGAGCTTCCTATCATGCATGGCTGTGTTGCTCAGCTTGGATCAATGAGCATGGAAAAGAAGCAGGAACTTTTGGCATTTGTGCTGTACTCTGCAAGTTAAGTAACACAGGACATCTCTGTTACTGATACAAGTATTTATTCATTCTGAAGCAGATGCCTGTCTCAGCTTTCAAAAAAGGCCAAGTATCTACATGTCAGAGTAGCAAGGGAGAGGCCTTCTTGTAGCTGTGATTATAGCTCTGGAAGCACAGAGATCTGTTCTGAGGTTGTGCACAAATACCTCACAGCTTGATTTGGATTTCTGCATTTCACCATTCATTCTAAAATAATGTTTATTTATCTAATTTTAATAGAATATATGAGCTATCTATATTATATAATAATGCTCTGTGTGTTTGTATGTGTATCAAAAGCTGATTAACTTTGTAGTTGTAAGTTCCCTGATAGCTATTTTAGGTGTGTTGTTACTAGTCCTGTTGTTGTTTCTGTTGTGATTTGTATCTTAGCAGAGCTGCAGCTACACCATGTTTGATGCTGATGGTTCAGTTTGCTGACCAGTTGTTCTGTTTGGCATTCTTCTGAAGCTCTGGGACTACTGGGATACTGAGGAAATCATTTTGTTATTATTTTCTGAGAACATCTGCATTTTTGGAGATAGAAGGTTGTATGTGTGACCCCTAACTGCTCAAAATCCAGAAAGTTAATAAATAGCACAAGGAATGAATTCTGAGAATGTTGTTGTTTTCAAAGTAAATTGCATGGTTTAAGGGGGTTCTGCTGCTTCTATTTTAAAACTTGGAGATTACAATTCTGGCAGGCTTGGCTCCAGCTATTTCTTGGAGGTAATGGAGGGCAAGTACTAACTTTTCAAACTTTTTCCCAGTGCTTTTCTGCAGAAGTTCTCTTACAAATAGGGTTTTTTTTTTCTGTAACTGTAGCCAGCTAGATACTGAGCCCTGTCTGATGACTACAAGAATGGTGTTCTGTAGGTTTCAAACAAGCAACTTTGAACAGATTATACAGCTGTGCAATGTATTTGCACTGAAGGCCAGAAACAGGCTGCATCTAAAGATATTCCATGTTAATTACCACAGCAAAGGGGAAAAGAGCATATGCTGATGGTTACCACCTTTCTCCCAGAACTGCGCTCTAGTTATGCTGTGTAACTATTAACCAACTTGTTCTGGTGTCCCAGTCCCAGACACATGAAAACATTTGTATGTGTGAGCCTGACAAAGGAAGCTGGAGAGACTGCAGAGGGGAGCATCAAATCCTTGCTTCAGGAAGCAGGGGACCCTAGAATACCATGAGCAAATAGCAGCTAACATGTTCTTGCACAACTCCAACCTGTGAGGGCTAAATTCGGCATCAGTGGCAGAAGGGGTTTTTTTCATCCTTATGTCCAGTACTAGCTACCAGCTGGCAATTCAGGAGTCTTTTATCCTAGTTGTTGTCCCATATTTTTCTAAAGGCATTTCTAACTTCTTTAGGGTTAGTGCATCAGTAGGGCAGAACTGGGAAGGTAGGTCTAGATAATTCATAGCAATAGAAAATTTTTGATCCCAGCTCAGACCTGTGTACTGGAAATCAGCTGTTCTTTGACACTTCATGGCCACTCTGAGAAATCAACAGTATCCCAGTGACCTCTGCAGCAGCGTTGAATCCTCATCCCTGTTTTGCAGTGGGGGAGCTTGGAGCTCAGTTATGCAGGCTGGACCTAGGTGAAGTAGAAATTTGCTGTATAGTCTGTCAGTCTTGCCCTCTGAAGCAGCTGAAGACTGCAGGTATAAACCATGGACCAGAGTCACTGTCTCAGTCCCTCCTTATGGCAGGAAGAAAAGGCACAAAAAATCTCTCAGAAGGAGGGGAGAAGTGTTAGAATGAGGGAATAGCAGGTACAATACTAAGCAAAAGGGTTTTTCTATCTATTTAGTACAGAGGATTACAAACTAAGCTTGGTTGGCAGTCATCTGATTCATACACTTTAAGGTCAGAAGTGAGGCCTATGATATCATTATTATCATCTAATCTGGCCTTCTGCATGTCTCGGGCCAAAGAACCTCACCCAGTCATTTCTGCACCAAACCCATAACTTCAGTTTGAGATATAGCATATCCTGAGCAAATATGTCCATAGTATTTTTCTGATTTAACATTAGCTGCAGCAAAATTTGCCCCTGTTCAGCAATCTCCAACCCTTTGAAACTTCAGTTTTGAAAAAGACTGTCCTAGTGATAATACTCAAAGCAGAATTGAGATAGCAGTGCCAGCTCTTGTGTGCTCAGCTGAGGCTAAATGAAGTCTCCTAACCTCAAAAGGTTCAGTATCTGCCTCATCTGTGCCCCAGAAAACAACACTGATTATTTATCTTCTTTATTACCCTGCCTCCTAAGGGAGAGTGATTAAAGGTGCTGTAGAATGGTCAGGTTCGTGCTTTTTCTTCAGAAATGATGAAGAATTTCAGGGTGTAGGAGGGGGGATATAACATTGTTCTAATAACTAGAAAGGAGTTACAAAAAAGCTCAAAAGGGTCTGATCCTTGGAATTCCTGCTAGGCTGAGTCTCAACCTGCTCACTCCTGTGAATTTAACAGATCTTCCTTGCTTCTCCATATACTGAAAACACCAGGTGAAGAGTGTAAAGTGTGATAAAGGAAGAGGTAAAGTGTGAGAGGAGAAAGAGGTAACATGAAAGAACTGGGTGTGATTTTCAGTATTGCTTATAAATGTCTTAATTAAAAACATTTTTATTTTAAAAATACTTATTTTCTAAAAATTGTAATTTTGCTGTTTAATTGAGTGTTTTCTTGCCTGCATCAAAGCATAGAGTTGGCTGTGATCTCATCTGTGTCATTGGACCTGTGCTGCAAACAACTAAAGGTTCAGGTGCTGAGTTTTCTCCTTATGGCTATTCTGAAGTATAGGCTACAGTAACTGGATTTGTAGCAGCGTTATTCATTGTTATAAAAGAGACAAGTGCTGAGCCTACGTGGTGTTCTTGATGAATTTCACTCTTTCGACACCTATTCACTGATGGTTTTGTATAGTCAGATCAGCTGAAAGGAAGGCAAATGGAATTCCAGCCCCAGTCACGGGACTGACATGCTGATCTCCCTTTATGTAGTTAGTATCCCAAGAGAATAGATGTGGTTAGACGCCTTGCAGTTTGTCTCATGTCAGTGAGGCAGACTAGGTGGTTTGAAGCCCTCTATTTGTGTTTGTAAGGCTGTGATTCCTCAGCCATGGTGTTTACATTGGCTCCAGTTGCTGTCTAATGCAGTGCAGAAAGCCACATGCCTATGTGATAAGCCAGAGAGAGGAGTTCAGTAGGAGATTTTGCAGCTGGGCAGGACATTTCAGTTTAAAGCTTAATTGGAGATAGAGCACTTAAGTGCAGTGGCTATCTGTGATTGCCATGTTGAAAGAGGAAAGACTAGGTTTATTTGGAGCAATACTTCAGGAAGCTAAAGGGCTTCTGAATGAACAAAGAGCAGCAAGGCACCGCATATCCAGCTCTTTCAAAGTGGCAATCTTCAGCATCGTTATCTCACCATTTGCCTTCAGTTTCTGGCAACATGCTGCCATACCACTGACAGGAGTTAAAAATGATCTGTAGTGGTATCTAGTGGTGGTGCAGCATTGTCCCAGCTTCGTGCCACATGGTGATATAGCTGGTGCCCCACAGAGCTGGCTGCACCCCAGAGAACCTGATTCTGCAGGTCTCAAAACAGTGGGGTTCAGCAGATGGAGAAATTACCACCTGAGGACTTCATTTTCCATTGTCAATTCTACATGGCAGAGAAGTAAGCAAGGTTTCAGCAGTAGTACTAATTAACAGGAGCTGTAAATCATTTCGTGTTCTCTTAATTAGAGATCCCAGTTCTGTGTGGAATTTCCTGTCTGAATACCAAGGGGTTGAATAGAATTGGCGGTGTAAAACAGCAGGTGAAAAGGCAGGCAGGAGCAGACAGCAAGTAAGAATGAGAAATTTCATGATACCCAAATGCATGGAATTGCTTATTTCTCCTTACTATGATGTCATCTACAACTTAAGAAAGGCTATGGGGACCGCTGGACTACACAGCACAGGAACTGGAAGTAAAGGTGAATGCCTTTAGGGGATCAGTTGTAGAGTCATCCTCTCAAAGAAGAATGTTGGATAAAATGGGGAGCAGGTTTGTTAAAAACAAGAAGAATGTATGAATCATTTAAGCAAAACTTCCAGCTTCTGAGTTGACAGTTTATGTTTTCTGACCACTTAGAAACTTTTTATGATTATTTTTGATGTCCATTTTTGTCATTTTGGAACTTCTGCCTCTTTTATTCTTTTTTTCCAGCCCCAATGCTAGGGAAAAAGAAATTAACAGAGTTGGATGAGAGTACTGTAGGGAGATCGCTGATGCTCAACATCTCCATTTGCTAGCTGATCTACCCTTGATCAAATCAAATAATGCCGGAGCACAGATAAGACATGAATCTTGCAGAATGAGTTTGTTCATCTGTTATTAGAAGAAATTTGGTCTTAATTGCCCTTATGTTTGACAGATGAGACTGAAATCCTCTACGTAATCTTATAGATATAAACTGGTATTTGCATTATGACCATGCTCGTTACACAAGATGAAGAGGAGACTTCACACTACTTTCTTCATTCTGATCTTGGTTACCAAAAATGAGGGTTGTGAATCAGCATTTTGTGACATAGAAGCCAATCTAATTTACTTGTTGTAAACTCCCTATTGATATTGCAGTAAATATTGTGGAGACTGATTTGAACTATTAACTTAGGATTCAATATTTAAAACCTATTTAAAGCACTCAGCACCTATCATGAAGGAGCCCACATCTGGGTTTGGCATCTAACACCGCTTCCAAAATACTCAGGTCCCAGCTGTACCTACTGTGGTGTGTCTAGATTTTCAAATAGCTGCAGTTCAGTTGCCCCTCTCCAAACCTATTCATTTAGTTTAGTGCCTAAAAGGAGAGTAGAGATCCAGTCAATATATGACCTTTAGCTCTGTGTCCCCATGCACATGACAGGCTTTGTAGAAATGATGCCATTTAAGTGGAGACTTTAGTCACCAATTTGTTGAAGCTGCTATATTTTCACATGCAGGCATTTCAGAAAGCTTTAAATATGATTTACTTCAGATGATAGTAATGGAAGCTATTTCCCAGGATACTGGTGTAAATGTATTCATGACTACTTCTATCCACATGCTCCTGTGCCAATATTGTCTTTCAAATAGCTTTTTGCCCTCTGCAGTGTAAGCCCTTTAATATATTTATACAGTGTGATTATATCTCTCTGTTTTCATTTGCTAAACTAAATGAGACAAGTTTTTTAGCGTTCTGGTTCTCTACTCTCCTCCTCATCTTAGCAAGCTCTTCTCAGTTCATGTTCCTGTTTGAATTAATCTTTCTTGCATGTGGTGACCAAAATGTGCACAGGCTGAGATCTCACTGTAGCCTGATATCAAGATATTACTGTATCCCTATCTTCTGCAATTTTCTCCTTGATACACTCCAGTATCTTCTTTCATTTTATGCTGGTGCATGAGGCAAGTACCCTTTCACTATGTTCAGATTGTCTGTCTATATCCTAGATCACTTTCATACATAATTGAAGAGTTCCTTCATTATAACAGATGTATCTGTCCTGAAATGCCTGATCATGAACTTTATATTGTTACATTTAATCTCATTTCTGTTACTCCAGTCCTCAAGATGAACTATTCCTTTCAGTATGATGTTCAAAACTTCCTTTATATGCCCAGTTCCTCATAATTGTGTGCATTCAGCAAATACCCTTAGCATGTTCCTTCCTGTGCCATGATCGTTATTTAAAAATATGGATAAATACAGTCTTAATCATGTAGTCTTAATAAAAAAATTCTACTTGTGTCTGCTCTAGCCTAATATTTCTCTAAAAACTCAATGGCCATCTTCCTTTTAGCTTGGTTTTTACTTCTGTCTTAATATTGGTATTAGTCTCTATTTTAACTCCTTCACAGGTGGCACCATATTAAATGCTTTTTCTAATACACACAAGCTATTATTTTTTTCCCTAGATGTGTTGTCAATAAAATCTGTTAGGTTTGGTTGGAACAAACTGCCTCTTTTAAAGCTGGCTTCCATCCCCTTTTTTATCTTCTGCTTTTCAGTTTTCCTTTCCAAAGTCTTGCATAATATTGTGGTCAGATTCAGCCTTGTATTTTTCAAAGTAATTTTTACCACTCATTAATAGAGTTACTTTATGTGCTCTTCTCCAGTTGTGTGGTACCATCCCCATCTGAACCAATCCCTTTAAAGTCCTTGTGATGAAAACTGTAATTACATGTGTCAGGAAGGGAGATTATCAGACCTCCTGATCTGAGCATAGTAACCTCTCCAAAATGTTTTCTTGCCTCATTAATGTTAATTTCCATTTCCACTCCCTCCTTTTCATTATCTAGCCTGCCTCCTGTGCACTTATCACACCATTCTGCATCATTATTCTTATTAAAGAGCAGTGGCAAAGTATTCATTAGCTTTGGCACAGTATCTAGATGTGTTAATGTTTAATTATCACCACAGCTCCGCTTCCTTGTTCTGTCTGTATGCGTATATGAGGTTTGCTTTAGCTCCAGTATGTAACATTGCCACCAGAGATTATTTCTGAGGAAGTTAGGCCCCATTGAGACCTGGCTTTCAGGGTTGACTAGTCCTGTGTTGGCTTTATTGAGCTTTTATCTTCAGTAAGAGTAGGAGAAAATCGAACAGTGAGACTGACAAAATAAATAATCTCTGTAAGAAAGAGAAATATCCCTCCTTTTAGTGCCTTAAACATTAGACCAGGAATGAAGCTAAACCTGCTTTGAAAATCAAAATATTAGGATAGGATCCTTTCCTGTTAGGTTTACATGCTGATTAGAGCATGCATAACTAAACTAACATTTGGGAGCGAAGGGAAGAAGGGAATCTTCAGAACTTACATTAGTACAGTGGCACAACTGTATTGCCACATGCTGTGCACTCTGGTCAGGTAGGGAACATAAGGAGAGGAGCTGGAGCTGGGCGGGAGTGTCCAATAGTGGGAAGAGGCACCCTGTGCAGATGAGGAGTCTGATGTGCCAGCGAGCTGTGGATGTGGTCAGGAGGCCCTTTTCACTCTTTCTTTGCTTCTTATCCCCTCCTGCTTCACCATGCCTGAGGATACAGGACCTGTCTCTGCAGCGTCCCATTCTTGGCTCCTCATAGTAGAAGGTGGGAGCAGGAGAGAAGTTGGGCCAGGATCTGTTTCCACTGCAGGAGGGAAGAAGCAAGGCTAATGAAGATGAGAAAAGCAGGAACCAAAGGCATTCTGGTCCTCCTGCTGTTAAGAATGTGGGAACTGCGGTTTGCAGGAGAACTTTCCACACCTTAGGCAGGACTGGGGCAAGCACCAGAGGTCTGTGGCAGGTCAGCATCAGCCGTAGGAGGCAGAGCAAACAGCGTCTGTCTTTGGCACAGGACAGCCAGCAACCTGCCATGCGTTGGCAGTCCAGTACTGTTGGCTGATACTTGGTTTTTGCTGTTTGCTGGTTTTACATATGCAGACCAAACATGCACACTGGCACTTAGAAGAGACATAAACTTTGCTGAGCGTAGAGGTAAGATTGTGACCTCTGTGGGTGTAACTGCCTGTAGGAATCTCCTCTCTGGTTGAAGTCTTGGTGTGGATACCATTTGAGAAGGTAGGTGCCTATTACAGACAGCTTTTGGCTCTAGCCCTAGGGTTTGTTGCTCATTTTCACAAACATGTTAAATACAAAGTGCAGTTTCCAGAAACATCCTAAGGCAGATTTTGGAGCAATGGAATAAATTTAGTATATGAGCAGCGTAAACAGATAAATTAACACTTGGGTGTCTTCAGTGCTCCATATCAAAAGTGAGAAGAGTAGGACAAGAGGAAATTGGTGGTTACTGGCAAAGGGTAACTCATAATATAAAATGAACCCATAGAAGTAGGTGTTTCAGCAAGTAGCCGTTTTGATTATTATCTGAAAGGCAGATAATGTGTAAGCTTAGACTTGCCCCTTTCCCAGGTTTCAGGTTATAATAGACCTTGAAAAGCCTTGGCTTTCTGGTGACATGAAGAGGACAGCTCTCCACAGGAACACTGACATGGCCAGAGGGAGCAGCTATATTCAGACTGATCTGGCAGACCTGTAAGTCTTCTGAAGACATGGTATATATGCCATAGTCTCAACAATTGCAGCCATCTGAGAGTAGTTAGTATAATTTGTACAACTATGTGTACAATTCTGTCTCTACACAAGGCAATGTACCTAGCACAGCAGCCAAGCTTTAGGCCATTCTCCAGATTTTTATTTTAATTATGTCCCACATTTAAAATTAATCTTTTTCTGAAATTTTTTAATGTGGTTGCATAATGGTGAGTGTGGTGCTGAGAAATACATGTTCTTACAATAAATGTGTGGTAAGAAGAGTGTCTGTTTTGAATGAAGTGAAATAAATTCATGTTCTTGCATAAGCACCAAGAGCATTCTTGATTCTCTTCTTCAAAACATACAGACTGTTCCTTCTGAGAAGCCCAACAGAGATGTTCATTCAGTGCAAAAAGCACAAGGATATCAATGTGGCTGTACCTGCTATGTTCTACCTCCACTGAACATGCGTTTGTATGTTTTGTGGTAGGCATGAGTCTTTGGGAGGGGTCAGGATGGAATGGGAGCACACGCCAGCGTGCAGGGTACACAGGCGCACATGGTCCATCTGGCAGGGCAGACAACTGGAGGGTGTTAGTGCATTTGACACGCCAGCCTCATTGCTTCACTGCACTTCAGGGCAGAACAGTGAGTTGGCTCTGGAAGTGGGACACAAGGTTGGCCCAGAGTGCTTCGCTGTGCCTCCTCTTCGGCAGGCCCTTCGCCAGCCAGCCGGAGCTAGGGTCTGGGTGGGAAGTCTTACACAAAAGAAATAGGAGGGCTTTACTGGAGGCTTTGCTTTCATGAACCCATCGCTGCTCCTTCCCCAGATTGATCTGTTTGTTCAGGGTCGGTTGCCTCCAGCAACACATTATTAGCTGAACTATGGTGTATCCTGGGAGACCTGCAGGATTCCCTGCAAACCTTTTGAGTTCTTTGTTTCCAAGGAGGGAGATACAGAAAGGCATTTCACTCTGTTGATGCAGTTGCATGTACATTGTTACCCTTCTTTGAATGTTGGTGTGTCTCTTTAGCAATTGCTGTAGCTGGACTTCACAGTCTTCATCTTGCTTCTTTGCCTCAGTCAGTAGAATATACTTTTCCTAGTAAAGCCACCAAGCTGTACTGATTTAAAGGCTGTGTTTGAGACCATGCTTAGCTGAGAAGGTTTAAGCAGGGCTGTGCACTTGTTATCTCTGTACACACAGGTCAGTCCTTGCTGATAGTAGACTTCAGGCTTTCAGTGTAAATCTGGCCTTAAGGTAAATACAGACTGCCTCTTTCATGAGCAGCTTTCTGCTTGATTTAGCATGGCTACAAAAGCAGCAAAGACAGTGCCATGGATTAGCAACAAGGGTGTGTACAAAGGGCTCTGTGAAGACCATACATCTCTGCTACAATCTGTGCCACTGCAGATTCTTTAGTACAAACAAGTCTACCCCAAGATGTGATCAAAACCGTTCAGGTATGCTTTCAGTCTCTGCTTGGTTTGAAATTGTAGGACTCAGTGATTCTCCTCAGAAATCTGCTTCAGCTCTCTTGGCTATTCTGTGTCCTGGGCTTGCAGGGACAGGCCTATATGTCACAGCACAGTTAAACACCATGGAAAGCACTTGATTTCTTGATTAGTCAGATATGTGTCCAGAGATGGACAGCGTCAGATGAACTGATCCATAAAGGTCAAGGCAGGTTAGCTGAGAGAGGTCAGTGCTTCAGTACTTAAGGTATCAACACCAGATGGCATCTTAATAACAGAGCAGAGGCAAGGCACATGAGTGTTCCCAGGAGAGTGATGCTGGTGGTAATGGAGGGCTGTTGGGAGGGGGTTAAGAACATACCGAGAAGGTGCGTTGAGTGTGATCCACTTTCACCACAGAACACAGCCAGTTTATCTTGTGCATCTTATCTACCCAAGTATGAATTAATGGAGCAAACAGGTGTGAAGGGAGAAGGGTTTTGCCTGAGCCAGTAGCCCCTTGTCTGCTGGATAAAAGGAAAAGCAGGTCAATAGGAATCAGCATATCCCTCATCAGATTGCAGGGAGAGGAGTTGTTCTTCAGCAAGCAAAGCATTTGGGATTAACTCGTTAATTCCTGGGACTTGCTTCCGAGGGGGTCTTAAGTTAAACCGCATGGGACCAGGTCCCACCAGGCTTCTCCTCCCAGACCCGGAGACCCAGCTCAAGTGCCTCTTTATTTCTTTTTTCCAGGAAAGAAGTGAGGAGGAAGGAAATATGAGGACAGATGGCTAGGCTACACTTTTTCTGCATTTGAATTCTTTCTTGCTATGTTAAGTAGTGAACAACTTTAATTCACATGCACTAGCCCATCCCCTACTTTACAGAGAAGTTTCAGGGTGGCTCTTAAGCCTCCTGGCTGCCAGTACATTCTGAAGATAAAAGGGAGCCAGCAAAGGCTTTGTGGTGAAAGGCAGCTCTGTTTCAGGTGTGATAATTGTAAATGATACTGCCTTCTTACATGCTTTTGCAATTTTAAGAGAAAAAGCTATTTTTCACTTGCTGATTTTTGTACACTTCTAGAAAGACTCTGTATTCTTTCTCAGAGGTGACTATTAATTCACGATAGAAAGTTTATACTTCCATTAGTGAAGTCCATGCAGTGCTCTGGGATCATTTTGGTTGGAAGCTGCCATATTGTACGTAGATAATATCATAACTGAGGTCATTCTTTTCCTACACAATTGCCAGCCTTACGTGTTTACTAGATTTTTAACAAAGCACTCTTAATATACTTTCTGAACAGCCCAACAGCCTGTCTGTTGTACAGACTGCACTGAAACACCATCTTAACAAACCTGGATAAAGCTTCTGTGTGGGCTTCATCCAAATTTGTAGTGCTGTCCAGGATTTCTTTTCCTGTGTTACAGGATTTTCATACACCTATGATGCAGAAACATTCTGGGCAGAGACACAATTTTGCCTTCAGTTGCTGAACTCTCTAAAATCCATCACTTAGCTCTAAGAAATATTCTTTTATCCATAAGGTCCCTTTTCCCTTCCTCCACATCAGGATTTTTTCTTTTTCTCTCCATTTTTCCTCTTCTGGGTGCTGCATCACTTCTATTCCTTTCCAATTTAAGATAACTTAAATGCTTAAGAAGTGTGACACAGACAGCTTCAACTTGTTCCTCATGGATGAATCTGCTGCATCTTGTCTTCTGGCAGTGAAGGTAAAAAGGGTAAAGGGTCTGTCATTCCCTTTTACTTGGCAGAAGACCCCTCTGTGTGCAAAACAACTTCTTCATATTCTGCTTAAGAACTTAAATTGCTATTTCTTGACTGGATAATTACAGTAGCACTGTTGCAAGGTAATGAAGTAACGGTAGTCTTTGAGAAAATACTTCCCAATTCTAGCAGTAGCTAATGCTAAACTGAAGTGTCCTGCAGTGTCATTTAAATTTCTTCAGTGATGATATTTTTTGCACCTTACAGTAATATAAAACTGCAGTGTTTTTAAAGCCATTTTCTCTTTCTGTACTGTGCTCTTGGACTTTGAGTCCTGTATCTGTATTTCTCCTGTTGCATAAGAAAAGTGTGTTATCTTTAAAATTCAATTTTCTGGGTGAAAATTTGATGGATATTTTCCTTTTTCAAAATTCATTAAATCATTCCCGTCCCTCCCCTACCCCACCCCCCCAAAATAAATTTTTTGTTTCCTATACTCTAACACCATGACTCTAGTCCCACTTAATTTAGCATAAATTGGGAAAATGACACTCAAATCAGTGAACAAGTCTTGAAGGCAACTGATCACTACACTTAACAGTATAATCACTTACAGTGCCTCATGCAGTATGCTAGAGAGCCACATAACACAGGCAGATTTGCTAGAGTCTCACCAAGCCTTTCACATACTGAAATGAAGGTGTAAAATAAGTTCTTGTGCCGTTTTTAATCTAACTGCATAGTAATCGTCTGGAGGTACATATTCCTCACAAATTTTCCTCAAAAATTTAAGAACCTAGCACTCCCATTTTATTCTTTTAGTTTTATTGTTTTGAAAAGCCTTCAACTCAGAAAATCACAGCTGTTTGGAAAATGCTATATTCTACATTTTTTCATATAAATGGAGTTGGCTTTACAATGTGTTTAACAAAGTCAGTTTCCATATTGACTATGTACAACCAAAAGGGAAGATGTTTAAAAACAGGAAAACATGATAGTGAATATATAGCAATATTTAAGGTCTCCAAGCCGTATGCTGAATCTGCCAGTATAGTTTATTTTAAAGTAAATTTCAAGTAAACACGTGTACAAAATAGTGAATAAGTAGTGAAAACAAGAATTCTGTTGAAAAAGAACTGCTAGAATCAGTAAGGCAATGAACTATGGCTACAGCATGTGCATTACTGTTTCACTGTCCTCTCTGATGAATAGCAGGACTGTTGATAATTCTGTTTATTACTAGCACTATAAGGATAAAGTCATTTTTAATTCCTGTGATGAGGTAAGATGGTGGGAACAGTGAAGATCCTCCAACATAATTTTCTACTCTGGTTTCTCCCACGGAAGTTTGAGTACAAAGGCTGCCTTTATCAACTGCATATTTCTTTTCCTCAGCTTCTCATACTTTATAATTTGGCTGTGAATTTTAAAGAGCATTAAACGGAGCACAGATTAGAAATTAGCATTCTTTGTGTCTTATTGAAAGCAGAGCAGCCCCTCCTCCTTAGGCATTGCAAAGTTCTTTGCTAATAAGGTTGACTGAAGAAGTCTTCATTCAGCTTCATGTTGCTGGGCTGGAGAATTTATTTGGCCCCGTCATCCGTCCAGACCATGACCTGGACAAATCAGCCGTGATGCCTCAGATGTGAAAAGCCTTTGTTTGGCTTCTCGCGTTCTTAACACAATTAGTAGCTCTCCTTGGGCAAGGTGGGATCATGCCATCCCTTGGTGCAACTACTGCTCTCAGGGTAAATCACGTGGAGCATCCCTCAAGTGATTCAGTAGCATGTGATTTTAGCCATGTAACTCCCTATCCCTTGAAAGTGAGTGGCCGATGAGGATAAACTTAGTAACACCTAGCTGTGCTAGTCACTCTGCAGTGTCTGCAACCTGCTAGGAAATATAATAGATTAAATTTCCTCTAAATTAATGTAAAGAAACTTGGTTATGCAATATGTCTGTCAGGGTGACTGAGGCTTTTCTCAACCTTCAAACATCGTGGTCTGGATGTTTACCACCTCTTTTTTATGATGAGGGGTGAGTTACAATAGGTGTGGCTTCTGTGTATCATTGCAGACTACACATGAGTTTTTGATTTAAAAATCACCTTCCAGTTATTACAAGAAATACCAAAAAAAGCAGACAGCTTTTTGTAATAGCCATTAAAGCCTTAGGAGTTGTTTCACAAATATGTAATTCCTTGAGCATGTTGGAGTTTGCGTTGCTCCAGAAGAATGAAAGGCCAGAGTTTTAAATTG
>JANHGB010054850.1:29464-40357 GCA_026283785.1 Coracopsis vasa
AGTGATTAAAAAGGGGGTTTCAACTTTACAACTAAATCAGCAGGTAATGTCCTCCTGCACTTTATTCCTAGTGCCTGCTGCACTGGTACAAAAGCACCGTGTTTTAAAGCTGAGGAGGATGTGGAGGAGGAGGGCTGCTTGGTTCATGAACTTTTGTGGGAGGTTATTTCTTTTCTGATCCCACAAGGAAAAGTAGGCTGCTTCCTTGTTGATAAAAGCTTCTGTGTAGTATAAGAAGATAAACTGAAACATAAAAAAAGAGCTATGTGAATTTTCTCCAAATATTGCTGATGGGATAATGGAAATCTCCGACTGTGCCTGCTGAGGTGTTCAAGAAGGGAAAGGTTTGGAAGCAGGTTTTGCTGTGAGATTAACAGCTCTGAGCTGCTCTGTATAGAATTTCAGTGGGTGAGTGAGCAATTCAGATTCTTCAAGTGCTGCATTGTTAGGGGACTTCAGTGTTTCGGTGTTTGTTGAAAACACAAGAAATGCATTGCCATCGTGTACACAGGAATAAGCAGCTGGATTTACACATAAGCACATAATTTGGAGCTGAGTTCTGCAGTGCAGAAATCAAAATTCAGCTATGTTGTGATCTACAAGAGAGGATAATTTGATACAACTCCTTTTTTAATTCCTCTGTTATTTTTAAGCAGCAGTTTGTACTGCAGTATTATGTGTAGGAGCATGTAGGTCTGAGCACTTTGAGATCAGGTTGTGCGAGGACATCTTCACAGATATGATTATATCTGGCATCCTGAATACTGGCCTGGCTTTCTTTGTAACTTTTACTTTCCATTCTTTACAGCCAATTCTGAAATGCTCAGTTCGAGCTCAACTCTCCATACTTAATCTAGTTACATTAATGTTTTTCTGTGAGCGAGCAGCACTAAAATTCATGCAGCTATTTCAAAATTCATCACACAACAGGAGAGTGAGATGGAGCTACTTAAATAACCATTGCTGGGTTTTTTTCCCATGCAGATTAAAAGGTCAAAAAGATTTAAATCGATCATGTAATTGGAGCTTCTGCATATCAAAAAACATAGCACACCCCTGACTTAGTCCCTGTGAGAACTTAAGTCTTACCTGCCCTAAAGCACTCCCATGTAATGGGATTTCACTGCACAGAGTTTTTGGTAAATCAGTTCCATGGTTAATTGCTTTTGCTATTAAAACTCTGCATGATTTCTAATCTCAATTTCTCTGTGTTGTGTTCCAACTATCACATATCACTTATTAAATCACAGCAATTTTTCTTTCATAATTTTCTTTGTAGGAGCTTACAGACTGATTGTTCCTGAATCTCCTGCAGAGCAGATTAAATAGAGCTTTTGTGTTTTGCTGTGTGGTAGGGTTTTTTATCCCTTTATAGTTGCTGTGGATCTTTTCTGAACCCTCCTCAGTACTTCTACTTTCCTGAATTCTGGACAGATTGGGTCATAGTGGTCCACCAGGAACCAGGCCATCTACATACACAAGTTGAATGACTTCCCTTCTGCTTCATGTTTCTCTCTTCCTTAATACTACGTCAGTTTTTTAGCCTTAGAATTGCACTAGAGGTGATAATCATCCAAATCTTTTCCAGAATCACTGCTTCTAAAGGTGTCCTCCATCCCATACCATTGCCCTACTTCCCCGGACCCTCCTTACCTGAGTGAACTCCATGCACATTTTGCCAAAGTGCATACTACTGAACACACTATTCACTGTAAAACACATTTACAGATGACAGTAAAAGAGATGTACAGAATTATTTCCATCTAAAAGTAGCTCTTACTTGCTCAGTGTAGCAAGGGAGGCTCCCTTTTGTCTCTTCAGCAAAATTGCTGCTCACAAATACAGGAATTCTGCTTTACATCTCTTTTATCTGCCTCATCATGCAGAGTGCAGACAGCCTAACCAGCCCAGGAGTGTCTTCACTGAGTACTGCAATCTGCTTGGCATCTGGCCATCCAGAGGCAGATATGACAATGTGCTTTCCAGGTGGTCCCTTGCTAGGAAATGAATGAAGTAAGGTAGAGGAAAAGAATCAACCTGAACTTTCTCTTTCCCAGGTTCAAGCCAAACTCTAGAGCTTTTCCAAAGCCAGAAGCTGTTCAGTTGAGCTTAACTTATTGTCTGTTTGCAGCTGCCTCAGCATGTACAGGTTCCAGCTGGGACCAACAGAGAATCATTGAAATGTTGTCAGGAATGCTGATCCAGGAGACTTTCTGTCCTGACCTGAAGTTCAGATAACTCTCATGAGAGCTCCTATTCTCAAGAGATGTTCAGTCTGCTTTGCAGGCCAGAAAGACGATAAAGAAACACTCCGACTTCGATGTATTTATATGAACATAGTTTACAAACTGTTGGAGTGGGCAGCTACTGCAGGCAGGATCCTTGATCCTCTAACCGAATCAAAAATAAGGCGGCTCTTGGCTGAAAAGGGAATTGCTTTGTCTGCTGGACATTGTTCCCTCCATTTCTGTATCCTGGCATTACAGTAGTGAGAAGGGAAGTAAGAGGCTAACAGTTGATATTTTTCCTTCACTTTTTCTTTTTTTTTCTTATCAAAGATCGTTTAAAAAAATATTTTGCCTATCACAAAAGTAACCAGGAGCTTTCAGTTTGGACAGCGAGTCTTAGGTGGGGAGTGTATAAACGTGTATACTCCAGAGCTGCATGTACATAAAGAGACTCGATTCTGAGAGCCAAAAGTTAAACACACAGGATTCCAGTAGCTCCTCCTCCTAACTCGACTCTGTATTTACAGAGGGTAATGATACCAATGCTATCTATATTTATTCTTTGTGCTTGGAAAGTGTCTGCCATTTCCATTAAATGACTTGCTAATGGTTCACGCTGTAACATGCTGTGTGGGAGAAAGAGATAAAATATGCAGGATTAGTTCTTGCTGTATGTTTAAGTTGCAAAACCACCTCTTAGCATTCCTGCTGAGCCGAAGCATCCTGGAAGATGACTGCGACTGAGCACAGTCGTGTTTTCTCCAGCATTTCTGGTGGGCTCAGATGGATGCCAGTTCCAGGCACATTACGGTTTTAACCTGTTTGGTTCTTCTTGGTTTGGTCTATTTCAATTCTGTAATGAGCAAAAAGGCTTGTCTGGACAAGCAGATGCTCCAGAGGAGCGCCCTACGTGAAAGTTAACCTGCACCCCGTGCACTTGGACCGCGATTGCCACTGCCTTCCCCATTCAGGGAGACGCCGCTTACCCCAGTGCAGCAAACCTGCCTCTTCCCTCGCAGGCAGAGGGCAGGCAGGGGTTAACATTCCTTCCTGTTCATTCATGCCTGCCGGTCGCCCGTGGCCAGGCAGGGGGGCGCAGGCCTTGCGAGGCAGCCTGCCCCGGAGACAAAAGGCACGGCACAAAGAAGAGACTAAACAGGGATAAAAGTTTAAAGAGGGGGGACATCATCCACTTAATTTATGTTTTAACTATGGGGCAGAGAGAAGAGAAATAATTCTGGCTTCTCCTAAATGATAGTTCTCACAGGAGGAGATGGGGCATAATTAGGTTTTGCTGGGATTCAGTAATTGCTTCCTGATGCCTCATGAAACTATTTCCAAGGAGCCTGACTCACTCGCAGGAGCGTGTGGCACAGTTTTTACCCCAGCGTAGTCGGGTTACTGCCGTCTGACAGCTGCTCGGATCCGATATTAAAAGAGTTGTGTTTCAATTTGCTTTATGGGTGAACCAATTTTCATATCCAAAATCATCAGCACAGTTGACCCCAAAGGAGATTTTTGTTCAGAGCTCGAGCACAGATTTCACCACGTGTTAAGTAGATATCTTATTTTCTAAGGTCGCCCCCTTATGTTGCGGTGCACAGATGATGGGGAAATTTAGCGGGGAGGATCTGAGTTAGTTGCTGAGTTAGTAAATACAGGATTTAATCTTCCAAGCTGTCAGCATTTCTAGAACATTATTAATTCTGGTTCAAATAAACACACTCCCAGTACAATCTCTTTCCTTGTCCCAAGCAGAAGCATGCTTTTGCTAAGCCAGGGTGAGTGCAGAATTCTCCGTCATGAATTCAAGCGCTCATATGCATAACAAATCCTACAAGAAATGCCATTTCACATGAGATGTTAAATTCAAGGCTTCCCATGAGGTGCATGTTCTTGTCCACATGTCTGGCCTTTTTATTTCCACCATTTGACCTTGACGTGACCTCAGTGAGTGGTACCACCCTGCAAACCAGGGAGATGCAGCACAAAAGATCAGATCGCATCATGTTTCTAAGCCCCTGTAGGTATTTCTTCTAGACTTGTTAACCTAGTAGACTGCTGCTGGTACATTTTCATCTGACACCTATTTCTGATTCTTTGTGAGTAGTTTATTCACTGTACCCAAGCAAACCAGTGGGGGAAAAAGAATTCCCCACCCCACATTTCCATGATGTACTGAAACACCTCTGCAACATTATCTCATGAAGAAAAATACCTATGTTCCTAGGAAGTGATCAACTAATTTCTTGAAATTTTCTAATATAATGTGTGAATATAAATATAATATAAACAAATATAATGAGGCAGTCATTCTTGTCCATAGCAGTGTTATTCTTGGGCAAATCCTGTCAAATCTCCTCCAGCAGTCAGTGCCACTATATAATAAGATGCCGCTTTAGGGTGCTTTAAATATCTGTTAAGTGTTTGTTGCCCATTCATTTCTTGAATGTCCATTTCATCCCTTTATAGGAATACATTAATAATTATTTTTTCATTTTATAGTCTGGGTAGCTTTATTTTCAAGCTCAGTAAAGTCCTCGTATTATCTTATTATCCCAAGTTCATCGGTTCTGTAATCCCTGTTGTTTCCTTCAGGCAGACCTCAGTTCTTTCAGGGCTCTTCTGCAAAATCTCACATGGCCCTTCAGAAAGCCTTGCTTTGTTTACAGGGCACAGCAGCTGTGGAGGCCCTGTTGTTTTCCTTCACATCAGTCACATTCTGTGCTCAGCTCTTGTGTCTCAGCTGCCACCAAACCAGCTATGCAGTTTGGTGATACAGGCAGTAAGGTTTTTCATCACACTGTCAATCTCCTTTTAGATTTTTTTTTCTCACCTAATCTTGTCCTGTATCCTGAAGACCTGCTAGGTCTCATCCACTATTCAAGAATGCAGAAGTTTATTTCCACTTAGCTTTCAGTGGTGTATTTCATACAGGGATTGCCCTCACACTATCAGAGCCCCATCCCATCCAGCCCCTGTACCCTGCCTGATTCCTAGTAACTGCTGCCCCAGGACAGAAACTTTCGGAATTCCTTGTTCATCACTTTTAAAGCTGACAACCTAGTGTCTCATGTATGTGTGCATATGTGTGTGTGTATACAGTAAGGGACTCACTAACTGATATGGCTGACATTTGGGGTCTCTTGTTTACTTCTCCACAGGATTATTTTAATGTTTTCCATAACTTTTTTCTATCTCACAAAGTGGTGACTTCGCAAAGTCACTAGCTGAATTCCTCCCCCTTGGCACCCCCATCAAAAGAATGTGAAGCATCATTTGGGGAAGAAAGAGGGCATACAGCAAAGACTAGATGGTGATGGGGGGAGCTAAAACTTAACAGTAAGAAAAGAAATCAGCGTGGCTGAGAAGTTATGCGGGACTAGTGTAAGGGAATTTGGAGAGTGTATACCCTGTGTTTTGCCCCCAGGCAGAATCATAACTTAGAGGGAAGATGCTTGCTAGAGATGAGAAGATGGGAAGTTACAATATGTGCATAAAGGGAGGAAGTACAGGTTTCCTCTTCACTTCTCATCACAAAGTGCTGTGATAACATCATGAGTTACTTCTTTCCATTCTTCATGCATGAGTCTCTTTTGGTCAAACTCCCACATTTAACAGTGAGACCTGTGCCTTTCTGTTCACTGTAATCACACCAGCATGGCCCAAGACAGAGAGGAAGAAATTGCTTGTTAGATCATTTCTGTTTGGCTGCTGCTGTGGAGTGACCCTGAATAATCCTGTGTAGCATGGTAGCTCCACACACACATACAAAAAGGAAAAACAAAACTCCAAATGACATAAGATAGATAACAGCCCAGTATTCGGTTCTGTTGATTTCCTGCAATTGTGAATAGCTGCACAACAGCTGGGCTTTTATGGTGGGAGCCTGGACTGAAGGAAGGGCTGCGCTAAGGGAATCCCAGACCTGGAACAGATGAGTGTGCAAAGGGAGGAATGGCCTCATCAATCAGAGCAATATGTTGTGAAACAAGCCATTCCCCCATAACAGCCTCCAGGGCTGGTGGGCAGCTGCCTTGAGGTTGGAGATGAGATCCTGATAGCACCATGGGATAATAACAAGACTCAGATTGGGTCAGAGGGCCATACAGCAAGATCAGTTACCTAAAATGTGGTTGGATGAACAGACTGACAAGTTTTCTATTTTCCGACATCCTCGTGAGTCCTTCTGTTATATGCATGCGAAGGGTGAGCTAGGTCAGCTCCCTTAGTCTCCAAAGTTGGTTGAAGTTGTGCTTGTCAGACTGGCACAGCCAATACAGCTGTGCTTTTAGAAACACTGTCCAAGACAGCCCATGTAATGTCACTATAGTTTTCCTGGATGGGCAAAAACTAAGACAGTGTCACTGTAAAGGAGGCTGAAGTTTGGTTACCACCAGTGGGAATGTTTCTTCCTACTATGTTCTATCTGTGTAAACCATCTTGCTCGGAACACATCTTTAAAGGCCTCAAGGAGTGAAAAACAGCAACGCAGCACCCTGACTCAACCCTGCAACCACTTTAGCAGCAGCATAATATGGATTTTGAAGACAAAGTTTATTTCCAGAATACTTTATTTCCAGGTGCCTATCTGACTGTAACAAGCATGTTTCAATATCTACTGCAACAAGAGTTTGCTTTCCAAGGTCTTGGTAACTGGAAACTACAGGGTTTCTCTCGGTATTTTTACTCAATGCAAAGCTTTTCTTGTTTGGGATCTCTGAGCAACCTACTTTTGTTATCCCAATTCCTACCTAAGATCTTTCAGTTGCACAGTTAAAATACCAGATATAAATAGTCTTCGTGCCCTTACAATCCCAGGGTGAGGAGAAACTGTATGCTCACCTTACACTTCTGGAAGAACTCCCAAATCTCTTTCCATTTTATAAATGTTCTCCAGCTCACCTTACTACTCAATCTTGGTGTTACAAGCTTTTCTTTGTCCCAATCCTTGCTGTTTATTTGAAGCAAAATCAGGCATTAAATACTTGTGTTTTTTCTAACAAAATAATAGGGATATTTTCTGTATTTTGTCTTTGTATAAGAACATGTCTCCCTGGTAATATTTTTTGGTGTTCCAACATTGTGCAAGACAGATGCATTAAAAAATAACTTCATCTTAAATCATTCATTCATATGACAGTTTTCGTTGAGAGCTGGAGAGATATATTCTTTCTATAATCAGTTTTGCCAGTTAATATCAGGTCAGTCTTGGCAGAGGAAACCATGCCATACACTCTCTCTCTTTAGAAAAAACAGTATTTGTCATACTTGGATCTCAGACAATTGCTGAATGGCACTAGGGGCCTTTTTGGCTTACCTCCAATGTTTTTGGTGGAATCTTTCTTGCTTGTAAATAATGTGGACAGTGCTCTGTTTCTCAGCATATGGGAAGAACAAACAGTAAGACACAGATGCCCAGCATTTCTCCTTCCAGTTTACAGCCAATCCTGTACTTAAGCATCCAGTCTTAGCTGTTTACTGCAGCTTCTCCACCTTTCTAATTGTTCTCCTCTCGATACACCTACCTGCAAGTAGCCAGCGCACAAGCACATTCCTTGGCACACATGACTTAAGTTTTGCTCAGCCAAGGGCCACAGCTTCTGCTATCTCCAATTAGTTCCCTTGCTTATTCCATTTATCCTGTGTGGTCCCTAGAAAGCCCACAAGCTGTCACATGAGTTATCGTAGCCTATTCATCAAATTGACTTGACAACAACCATTAACACTTTCCATTACATTAGTGGTTTTGCTTTGCTACAGAGAGAAAATTTGCGGAGCAGAGGGCAGAAATTGCTAGCTGAAGGTCACTTAGACAATCACAGAGTTCATATCAGCACCTGAGCCTTTTGCAACCCATTCCTATGTCATATCCTTTGCATCATGCTGCTTCTCAAGCACCTGTAATTATTATTTGTTGAGGATGGGAGTGTTGCTTTGGCAGGCGAGGTGGGTCAGGCATCACACTTAGGTCAGGCTGTCCTTTCTGTTTTCTCACACTATTTCCAGCCAATTGCCTTTGGTCCTTTGTGTTATGTGTCGAATATACCCCCAGGAATTAAAAAAAAAAAGGCCATATTCACCTACACATAGCTTTGTTCTAGCTCGTCTCAGCTCTGCATTGATCACCTCCCCTGTTAATTCATGAAACTTCACTGTAGCCTGTAGATCTCATATGCTCTGAGTCGAGAAGGACTGACCAAACTGGCTATCCTCACATAGTCTTCTCTGCACTTTAAACAGAAAATGTTTCTATAAGAAACTACAGGGTTGGAAAGAATTATCATAAGCTTCGGGCAAAAGTGGAACACTGTTAGCTTCCATAATTTACAAATATATGTCAGCTGTGTTGTCTATAGAACAAATCTGTCTTTACAGTTCATCAGATAATTAAATGATTCAAATATGTAGGTGAAGTTGAAGTTTTCACAGAGCTTTACATTAGAAATTGGCAAATGAGTCCTTGGGGTTTTTTTTTTAATAATAGCAGTGGCATAACTTGTAAATAATTTTGCTATTGCTCAGGGAAAGGTAGTGTATAAATATGACATAACCTGAGATATGCAGACAAGTCTGGCAGACAGAATGTGAGCTGCTGACTTGATATGATATAAAACTTGATCCTGGGATCTATACTGCAGCTGTGATTTGGATCCATAACTTGATGCATAAGACCATAGTGAGTTGCTTTGCAGTCAAAGGCTATGCTGCTTAATGGGAACCCAAATTCTGAGAGGATCCAGTAGCTGGCACATTTCCACTTGAAGTCTGGCACTGCAAATGTCAGGCTTATTCCACATGGTACTATCTCAAGCACTGAAGACAAAACTTAAGAGGTCAAAACCAGTGCATCACATATTGTTTGTAAAATTATGGCAGGATGAAGTAGCATATTGTCTCTATACGAGAGATTTATGTAACCACTAGTATCAGCTCCTCCAAGATGAAGTAGGATTGTCTTTGCATTTGTAGGATTGGCTACAGATTTATTCTGCTTGCCAGAATAAATTCCTAAGATATCCTGGGCTAGCAGGAGCTTCTCACTTTCCTTATTCACTTTCAGAATATTTCTTCACGAGCTCTGTGGTCTTGCCTCAGTGGCAGTTCTGCTACTGAAGGAAATGCTGTATGTACAGCTGAGTAAAATAAGAGATGGAAGCAGACCTCTGGATAAAAGCAAGGTCCAAAGTCCATTCAGTCAGACTGACTGTGTTTATCTTCGTTAATGTACTTTGAAAGGAGCTGCTTCTGAAAAATGCTATGTGCATGTCTTCCATTGTTCTTGTTTGTTTTTTGTTCTTTCAGATGAAAGATGAAGCAGAGAGATTCAGAGAACCTGTCATTCTCTTGATCCCTGTGCTGGAACAGGTTCATCTTTATGTTTCCTAGCTCTTCTCTGTCCCCTCAAACACAAGCTTTGTCTAACCTAGCCAAACTGGGAACATAAGTACTCCAATGGTAGCAATAATGGCTAAGGCTAGGGTGTAATTATAGTCTGGGTCACCTCTGGACCGAGCACACCTTGCTGAGAACAAAGTTAGATGACACATTGGTAAAAATATGTCAGTGGTATCTATGCTATGTCTTCAGGGATAGACACAAAGTTGCTTTGTAATGAATCACATACGTATGTTTAGTTGCTATGGTGTTTACTTTATAAGTCTATTATGTTTGATTAATAGAAATAAGTTCTAAGGAAAAGCAAGCAGTTTCTAATGCTTTCTCCACCGCTTATGTGAAATCTGTTCACAGCTTGGCTCAAATGATTCTTAATTATAAAATAGTATTATTATGTCACATATATATTGTGAATTCTTTGAGCAGGCATAGTGTTGTCTAAATCTTGTAAAAATCTTGACGACTTCTTCTAATTGTATCAGTCTTAATGTACCACCTTCTGGCCAGCTAATGGAAGCACATGAACTGATATTCAGGTAGAACACTTGCTTTCTAGATCTGTGACTTTCAACTGGGTTTAAATCAAAAAAACCTTCTTTCTGTAATAGTTTTGGGACCCATTCACTATCATTGTTGTACACAGAAGTTTGTAAGTACGCTCCAAGAACAAAACGTATTTACTTCAATTTCTTTGTAAAGTAGCCTTTACTGAAAAAGAAAAAACAACATAGGAAAACAAAACAAAACAAAAAGCAAGAAAGCTGGGTTTAAGTGATAAACAGTGCTTTTTCTTAGACTACCTAATGCCTTGTAACTATCACTAGGAGAGTTTTATTCCCTTTTAAAGTTCTTTATTTCCTCTAACTTCTTGCCACACAATTCCTACCTGGCATTAAGATATGACAGTTTCTTCAGGACACTAACAACCTTGTCCATGACTTTCATGAGCTATCTGTAATTTGTAATGTACTGTTCAGATGATAAATTGTTATTAAATGGAGTCCCAGGAATATATATCTATCTTTTGCTGTAATGTTTTGGTGATTTCTGGATAGGTTATATGTTTGTTCGTGACTGTGATTCTAAGAGTATTAGTAGACTAACTTCTAAGTGTTTACAGACTAAAACCTAAGCAGGATATTTGGAAAACACTTTTTCTGAATATGGATATCTGCTGTAGGAATCTAATTTATCAGTTTTGTGCATGAGGTGTGTTACAGGTGCTTGGTATTGTTTTAAGACTAGCCCAGCCTGCTGCACAGCACAG
>JANHGB010054850.1:45000-61745 GCA_026283785.1 Coracopsis vasa
GAGAAGCATGGTGCAAAGCTGGGAGTAAAATGTCAGAGTAGAGAAGAAAATCAGGGAAATTGAGATAGTGCCCTTCTTTTCAAATACACTTTGAAATGCATGGATAGTCTGTAAAAGCTATCTGTTCTTGTTATTGCTTTGTTATTATTGTGGCTTGAAAAACGAATTGGTATCATTCTCATCATATGTAATTCTCAGTTATACTAACCTTTAGAATTTGCATTGTGTGTTTTATCCTTAGGTCAAAAAGTTGAGTGAACTTCCATGCAGCTGGGATGAGAGGCCCAGAAAATCAAGTTACCCATGACATTATAATGAGCTAGTGGCAGGACTTTGGCTAACATGAATATTTATTCCATATAACTGGAATGAAAATTCAAATTGTCTTATTATGGTTGAGGCAGAATGGAAATGAAGCTCATCTTTTTGAGGGAACTGGTGGCAATTTAAATAATGACTTAAATAGGTTGTTGTTGTTATTGTTGCTGTTGTTAATATTGTAAAATATCACAGGTGTGCATCCATACCAAAGTGCTGTATTTTACACTCACTTTTCCGCTTGTACTGAAGAACAGTGACTTAGGTAAAAACATAGGACCTATATATCTATCAGAAGCAATAGGCACAAGTGCTAGTTCTGTTGTATCATACATAGAGCAAACCCATAGTGCAGCTGCAGAGTGTAATTTCATGCTGGTTGCTCATTTTGAGAAGCACTTTCATTCATTAGCTCGGTGGGAAGAAAATGGGAAGAAAACCCTTTAATTTCTGAACTCTGAGAATGAATGCTCATTTTGGAAAACACGTTATTACCACTGCAGCTATCTCCACCAGGAAGAGCTGGGATTGAAATAGCACAGTAAGATGTAAGCTTCTGGGAAGTGTCTTGGCAGAGCCTGAGATGAGGAAAATAGTGGTCAAAGGTACCATGTCCTGACAGAGGATGGGGACAGCTTCCACAGGTTAAAAGAAATGTTTTTCTGTATGCTGACATACATCCCTAGATCACCGCTTCTCTGAGAGATTCTTCAAAGACATCCAAGGCCTGGCAGACTCTTTCCCCTTGGGCAACCCAAAGAGTCTCTTTGCTGAACACATCCTGGACAAAAATGCCACCTACATACCCTTTATGGTGGCTTCACCATATCCCCATGTGCTTTTGTGTTAACAGCAAATATGCAGACAAATATGTAGCGACAAAGTGCAAAAGAGCTCTTCCTCAGTGTTCATTCCCTCCCCTACTGTATTCTTCTCTAGAGCAAAGGATATGGGGGCAGAAAGGGAAAAAAATGAGAACTAGAGTGAGAGGGAACAAATGGCAGAAGGTAAGTGGAGAGAATAAATGCAGCCTGAAAGCTTAGAGAGGGAAGTTTTAAAAAAATCACTGCAACATGTGGGCTAAGTTTCTTTTTTTTTTTTTTTTAAGTCATTATGTTGGAATAAGAGCAATACAATCATTGCTGTAATTCCTTTTCTATTTCTTACTGCGTTCCTTTTCTGTGTTCAGCTATTTCTTTGTTAATTCTGGCCACACTCTTGAGCATTTTAGCCAAGTCTTCTCGTTATCTGTCTTGCCCAGAACATGAAAATGCTTTTGTTGAGCATGCAAACTGTTGTGCAGACTGTAGTTTTCTGTACTTGAAGAGAACTAGGTAACTTCAGAGTAATTATCTGAAATTTCCTCCCCTCCCTTCTTTTTTTAAAGACAATTCCTCGTCTCTCCAGGAAGATGAAGAGATAGACATGGAGGCTGTCAACTGGCAGCTGAACAACACCTCCATGAATGGGCATTCATCTACCCCAACCACAGTTCGCTTTCCCAGCTGGGTGACTTTTGACGACAATGAAGTCAGTTTTTCATCACCAAACCTTTCTCCCTTGAAAACAGACACCCCACCTGCAGAAACACAGACTCCAGATGTTAACTTTAACCTCACTACATCCTTTAAGAAAAGAGAACGCCCTAAAAGCACACTGGGGGACCTCTCCAAAATTCAAAAACTCGATCTCTCCTCCTTAACCAAGTTGCCTTCTGTTGAAACACCACCATGGAGTGCTACTAATCCCTTCCTGGATGAATCTCTGCGAGATGTCCAACCTTCACCCATCAACCCATTCAGCTCATTCTTTGAGGAGCGAGACAGGCGCTCCAAAAGCTCTTCTGTCTCCAGTGCTCCAGGCAAAAGCCAAAGAGACTCTCTCATTATTCTTCATCAAGAGTCTGATATCATCAGTTTCCATGAGGCAAGCAAAAATATAACCCACACAGATGCTGTAGAGCAGCTCAAGCAACTTCAGATTGGAGACCCAGATCATGTGAGCACCCCTACCCTGCCCGATGATGACCCCGTGATGTCATATGATCTGGATGCAGCCTTTTTTAGTCTGGCACCAGCTCAGCCAAAGGATGGATGGCCAATGATGCTCAGGATCCCAGAGAAGAAGAATATTATGTCATCCAGGCACTGGGGACCAATATATGTCAAGCTGACTGACAGTGGATGTATACAGCTTTATTATGAGAAAGGACTGGAGAAACCTTTCCGGGAATTCAAACTTGAAATCAATCATGAGATTTCAGAGCGCAAACTCCAGAACTATGATGAGAATGGAAGGATACACAGTGTGCGGTTGGACCGCACAACCTACAAGGAGAAAAAGAAGTATCAGCCTAAGCCAGCCATTGCTCACACAGCAGAGAGAGAGCAAATTATCAAACTTGGGACTACAGATTATGAAGACTTCCTTAGCTTCATCAGTGCTGTGCAAGACACACTGATGAACTTGCCAGCCTCGTCAACAGATCTGAGCACAGTAGGACTGAACTATCAAGAAGAAGAAATCACAGTTGATGTCAGGGATGAGTTTCATGGCATCTTGGCCAAAGGGGACAGTGTGATTCTCCAGCACAGTGTGCTGACCCATATCTATGTTCTCAGCTTCCTTTCTGGCCTGGCAGAATGCAGACTGGGCCTTAATGATATCCTGATCAAAGGGAATGAAATAGTTGCAAGGGAGGATATTATGCCCACTACTACCACTAAGTGGATTAAATTATACAGCTGTCGGTTCCATTCATGTGTGGATGAAGATGTGTTTAATAACTCCCGTATTATCCTGTTCAACCCCTTGGATGCCTGTAGGTTTGAACTGATGCGATTCAGAACTGTCTTTGCTGAGAAAACTTTGCCTTTTACGCTGAGGACAGCTGCCAGCATCAATGGTGCTGAGGTGGAGGTACAGAGCTGGCTGATGATGTCCACTGGGTTCTCTTCCAACCGTGACCCTCTAACTCAGGTCCCTTGTGAAAACGTGATGATACGCTACCCAGTGCCAAACAAGTGGGTAAAGAACTTCCGCAGGGAGAGCGTCCTGGGGGAGAAATCTTTGAAAGCCAAGGTGAACAAGGGGGCCACTTTTGGATCAACCAGTCTGTCTGGTTCTGAGCCAGTAATGAGAGTAACTTTGGGAACTGCGAAATACGAGCATGCCTTTAATTCCATCGTATGGAGGATAAACCGACTGCCTGACAAAAACTCAGGTAAGTGGTGCATATCATCTCTGCAGGCCTAAACTAGAAGGAGTTATGTATTTTGGAAGATAAAGAACATTGGGTTTACATGATAAGGGATAAATCACCTTCTGTAGTATACCAGAAGACATCAGTTAGTTGTGTGAAGCATTTATCTGAACTTTAATTGCAGTAGTTTTATGTATCCTACAAACATTGCTAACGATAAAACAGGTTTAGGTTTTCCAGATTCAAAAATATGCCTTTTGCTTTGTTTTTATGAGTACATTATGGGGCTTAGGCATCAAAAGTCTCTGTGTGCTTAGCACTGTTATTGAAAGCAGGGCTTTTTCAGGTAACTTGCAAAGGCGGCATACTAGGCTACAGTGCTGAATCACAGAACCACGTAAATTGCTGTAGTTCCTCCAGTACATGTGATGTCTTTTCCATACATTGTCAAGCATACTGGGCCAGTGCTATATATTTCAATACATATACAACAGCTAATGCCTAGAAAGTATCTGGAATGGGGATTATAAGAGGACAGAAAATATTGTGCAACCATTAAAAAAAAAGGACATTTCCAAGCACCAGTTTGTGGCTGTGTTTCTGTAACCAGTGCAGACAGGTAAATACAGCTTCAACCTGAAGAGGGAATACCAGCATAAACCCCACAATTCTTTGTATTTCTAGTAATATGTTCATAATTAAACATTCAAATATTATGGGCAAACTACTGTTCCCTTTGGCCATCACTGCCAGTCATTCCAATTCCTGCCTTTCATCTGCGGTGTGCAATAAAGCTAGACAATTCAGGTTTACTTTTATTCATAGTGAATTCTACTTCTGAATTTCTCTGATCTAGACTAGCTTTTTACAAACATGGACTTTTTAGTATTAATGTATTAATACTTCAGTAATGCAGCGGGGTGACTGGGAGGGTTTCTGTATTCAGTATTCCCTGAAGGCAAGTTCAGTACCAGATTTGGCACTTTTAAGGACATATGTTTTTCCTGAATTTAAGCTATGGTGTCAGCAGAACAGTGATCCAAGTCTTCTAATCTGTTGGACCAAGTTTCAGCCCAAGGACACCAGCTTACACCACAGGTTACAAATTTGGAGGGATAATGCTAACAAAAGTGAAGGCTCTGTGTTTTCTGTAGTATGGGACATATGAAGAGAGAGCTTGGGAACTCAAGCGAAATATTGCAATGCAAAATTAACTCAGGCTGTTTATGAGCAGTAACATGCTTGTGAGGAAAATCTCACTATGCCATCTGCATGCTGTGAAATTGGGCCTTCTGTGGCATCTTCTCTCCAAAAATCTCAGTATACCATACAGACATTACAGCTGGGGAAACGAAAGCCCCCAGACTTTAACACAATCACAGAACATGCCAGTAGCAAACCCAGAGAAGAGGCAGAACTCCAGGTTCTACTGCCTCCTACGACGTGATGCTTCCTTACCCGTCACTACTTTGAGGGAGATGTTGATCTATGCCTCTTGTGTGCTTGATCTTGTCTCTCCGAGTGCGAGGCTTTATTATATTGCCCCGTGTCAGGAGGAAATGCATCACAGACTTAGTGCTGCTGTTAGAGCCCTGCCACAGAGCATCTATCCATCATTGTCACCATGCAGAACTCAGGGCAGTTAGTATTTGTTTACATCCTGAGAGGAAGAGAGTGTCGTCACCCCTCTGGTCAGGTCAGATGTAATTTCAGGGAAAGGAAGGGCCATGCAAGCACTGTCTTGGCCAGGACACATGAGTTATGTGAGAGGGAGCGAATCCAAAAATGATGACAGGGCAGGCCAAATGTAGTTTAAATCTGACCTTGCCTCTCAGGGACCGCTTACATTTCTTCATGGCACTTTTCCCATGTTTTCCTTACTCAAAATACATGGCAAGCAATGGGGGATATAAATGAGACTCAAAAGCACTGATTCCTGATCCTTAGATTTTCCTGATGGACCACATACTCTTCTGATCATACAATAATGTGTGATCTACTCCCAACCTTGTGTATGCTTGGCTGTATCCAGCCCTACCCACAAGTCGTATAATAACTCACTTCCACCTATTTGCAAAAGTCCATATAAATGATGCTGTTCTGAAGCACTAAGTAGAAAAATACAGCCAGTACCTCATCTAGATGAGAGTAGAACTGGTCCCTCCCAAAGCTCGCTGATTGCATTCAGATTATAGTATCCTAGTTCCCAAACTATTTCAGTAGCTTTGCTGTCTTATCCAAATGTTTTCTCCTTGTGCTTTCTAATGGGATGGAGCCCTTTGCACTCTCACTTTAGGAACTTGTTATCTGCTCCATCTGTAGCCAAAGTGGCTGCTTATGACTGGATACTTGAAAGCATATGACAAAAGAAGGAGAGTGTGTACTCTGACTGTGATTTAACCTAAGAAAAAGCTATGGACTGGATTCTACTAACCACATTGCTAAAATCCTTTCCAAAATAGCTTGTCAATCTTTATTGCCCTTCTCATATTCACAATGTGATCAAAGCAGTTGATAAAGAAAGCCTATTTACAGGCTCTGCAGAGCTTCAGTTGCAGCTGGCTGGGCTCCACATGTTTGGGTTTTTCTAATCCACCAGCAGAATATTAGGAAAACATCCACCTGGTCTTCAGTCATGGGAAAATGCGCGTCCAGCGAAGCAGGGATGTAGTCTATGTGCAGAACCTTGGATCTGGATATCTGGACTTTGCTTCACTTTGGCTGTGGATCAGGATACCTGGTATACTTTCTGAAGTAAATTAAATCCTTTAATCCAAACTTGTTGGGATATTAGAGTCATTTGGAACAGATTCTTTCCAATCACAGTAACCCATGCATATATATGAATTATATTATGAGATCCTTGATTGTCAGAATGAAATGTTAATAGCTTAAGGCAGCAGAAGCTGCAAAGCAAAAGCAGTCTGTTGACTGATTTTACTAAAAACTGTACCTGTCCATTAGAGAAAGAGCTCTGAATGAGCCTGTTAAACAGAGAGTCTACAGAAATTGCACCTCATGTGCCTCACCGAAGAACACTCATGTGCTGGATATTTTTTGCTATAGCTTTGGTGAAGGACTTGCTTTGTTAATCACTTCACCTTGTTGCCTACCATGATGTGCTGGTTTAAATGAATAACTTCCATACTTTCTTTGAGTGTTGTGCATGGTCTTTTCTGTTAGTGGGCAAAACTACTGGAAGAAATTAAATTACTGGAAAATTACATTGTAAGTTGCATTGCATTAATATTTTTCTTTCTTTTCCCCCCTTTATTTCCCTCCCCCCTTTTTTTTTGAGCCTGTGAATATCCACCAACGTGTGTGTTAGAAGAGTGGTTGCTAGTTCCATGTGTCCAGTTGAAATTATGAAGAGCTTAAAAGCTCAAATGTCCAAAGCACCCATCACACAGTGTGCTCAAGCCTCGTTAAACACTTCCCAAGTGCTACTTTCACATGTGTCCATCCCAAAAGCAAATGAGCCTGTGCCAGCTCAGGAGTGTAGCAGTGCAAGCTGAGCACCTTGTAGCCAGGACAGCGGCTTGCACCAGTGCTGTGTTGCCACTCCTTCAGACTGCTGTGGACCTCCACTGCAATCCAGGCAGCCTGAAGGAGGGAGCAGCCCACTGCAATCTAGAGGAGAAGAAAAGCATAGCAAAGCAGATGAGCAGGAAGGGTTGCAATGAGTCTGCTGAGCCTGGCATAGGGTGAGTGAAGAGATATGATCAAATGGGGGGCCTGAGACTGGGAGTTGGTTGCCAGCACTGAGTGCTGAACACAGAAATTTTGAGCCAGGAGTGACTCATTTTTAGGCCTCTCCATAATGCAGTACCACAGAGCAGTGATTACCAGGTACGTGCAGCAGCACTCGAGTGTCCCAGGGCAGAGGGTGGAGTGTGCTGCCACCACAGGTGTGTCCACCACAGCCAAGCCCAAGAACTGGCCAGAAGCAAAAGCCCTGCAGTGCTAGAGGCACAGTGATCTCCTCGGAAGCAGTTGGGCTGCCGCTGGCCCATGGTGTGTGGCATCATCTTTGAGGTCTGCTGTGTGCCACTGATTTTACCCAGGGAAAGCGTGCTCCAGGTATAAAAAGCCGGGATGTGCTGTCAGAGAGAGCTATCGGCTCACTCTAGAACCAGAGTCAGCACTCTGCCTGGGATAATTAATCCTGATGAAAGTCCTGGTGATATATTTTAATGCTTGCAGAACTCAAGCTTTTATGTCTGTTTGATAACTACACCCACTCATTCATAACCTGGCTGCAGCTGTGGTGCTGCGTATCAGTGCTGTCTCTGCTGAACTGCGTAGCCTCTCCTTGGATTTGTTGCAGGGACATAAGTTGTTAAACCTTCCACTTGTGAGGAAACTCTGGATCCCTTCAATCAGAAAAGCCCAAAGTGGCTTTGAAGGCTTTCTTTCTCATTTTGTAGACAGAAAAATTAAGGTGGAGACCTTAAATGACTCACTCAAGAGGTTAGAGAGTTGGCTGCAGTCAGAAATAAAACCAGTCTAGTTTGACTAGCAGTCCCTACTTCAATTTTTAAACATCACTGCTGTCCAGCAAAACACAGGGGGGGAAATAATAACAAAGGTTATCATTTACAGATGACAGAGCTAAACGTGATTCTTTCTTCACCTTGCCATCTTTAATGATTAGCCACCTTGTCGTGGGGTAAAGAATAAACAGTTACTTCCAAGCTATGCATGAACTTGATTTTTGAACCCAGAAAAGTTATTTAACATTATCCAGTATATTTTCTTTTGCTAAAAATGAGGATAACAATTTCAAACAAATGTGAAATATCTGTGGAATCCCACCTTTCCTCATTACCAATACAGACATTTCAGAAGGATATGCCACAATGCGCTTAACATGTTACATGCACTGGGGAAATCAGAAGAGGGGAAATACCTTTACCCTACTGTGCTTGATTTACATCTTGTATTTTCTCCCACTAAAAGAAAACCAGAGTGATTGGCAACCCTTTTTGCAGTTTTGTTTAATTCCTCTGGAAATTCCTAAGAAATTCCTACAGCACTGAAACAGGTAAGATACTGTCACTTGACATGAACTAGTTCACCCAGGCAGATTCTTAGTTTCTTGCAGTTTCATGATGTTGCTTCTTCCTAAATGTTGTTTTTTGTGATCCATTCAACACAATTTTCATGTCTCTTTGCTCTTTTTTTCAGCTTCTGGCCATCCTCACAGCTTCTTCTGTCACCTAGAGCTTGGCTCTGACCGGGAAGTGCCTTCCAGTTTTGTCCGCTATGTAGATGTGGAATTTGACATGCCCACCACTTCTGCGTCCAAAGCCACTGTTCGGTCCATCTCTGTCGAGGACAAGACCAACGTGAGGAAGTGGGTCAACTATTCAGCACACTACAGTTACAAGGTAAAACTGAGTATGTGGCAGTCACTGTGGTTACTTTGCATACTTAATGGTCTTGAAAACTGTAGGCAGACAAATAAATACCATGGGCAGATGCAGTGGGAATTTGACACTTGCTAGGCTCTGTGCAGTCGCTACCCATGTGCAGCCTATTGATTCATGGTAAAAAAAGCAGCAGATTATCCCTCAGCAAAGATGGAATAACCTTGCTTGCAGTTGCTATGTGGAAAAGCATACTCATGGCTACTGGAGATTAGCTGATACAGTAAAAGTGTGAACAGGGAGTTTTTCTGCTCTTCATAGCAGCTACAGTGGGAGTGCTACAGCACACAAAAGGATCACATTATTTCTCTGTTTAGATATTTCTTCTTCCTGCCTGCCCTAAGGAGAGGAGCAGATGGGAAAATGCACTACATATATACCTGCCAAGAATCTCAGTATGCCAAAATTTCCATGTTAGCTGATCACTCAGCAGAGAAATTGGCATCCTACCTGCCTTCTTTAAGAGCAGAGATGAGAGATAATGAAAAGATTCTCATGGCAAATATTTTTAATGGTAGTAGGTTTTTAGTAGTCTTTTAAATTCTCTGGAGAAGGTATTTGCTTCTCCTAAGCATTCCTCTGAAGAACTGGACATTGGATCATTCCTGAGTTTTCAGAGGTGTTGAAATATAGAACACAAATGTAGATCACTTTGGCCCGATCCCAGTACAAATTGGCATCTGTAGCCCAAAGCACCTGAGCCTGAGGATGGCAAGAATGTGCCGATGTCTGGTTTAGTGTTAGGCAGTCCTGCGAGGAGCAGGGAATTGAACTCGATGATCCTTACAGGTCCCTTCCAACTCAAGATCTTCTATGATTCTGTGATTCTGTGCATTTTGAAGATTAAGGTCTTGCTTTACACATCAGAGTTTAAAATTTAGGCTGGTCGTCTTCTGTCACTTATGAAGCCACCTATCCTCTGCAGATTTTGTTCTGGGTTTGGATTCAAAGTACAACTAGAGATGGTAATTAGTATAAAATCACATGAGACCAGTTCTCTGCATGACTTTTTCTCTTCTGGAAAAGATGTCATGACACTGCTGAATTGTAACACTGTTTGGATTAGACTTACACACTTAGAGTAAATAAAATCCAGCTTTCCCTCCTGAGTCTATTTCTCTTCAAAGCACTCTCATTTTACCTTCGTGGAACATGGACAGCCATTAAGGAAGATTTTGTTATTCTTTCGGTTTCCTTTCTCATTACCAATATTCTCCCCCTTTCTCCTCTGCCAGGTCGAAATAGAGCGGAAAAAAAATTTGAATGAGGATCTGAAGGGAGAAGATACAGCAGATGTCAATGAATGTGCTACACAGTAAGGAAGACCAGTCTGCAAGTCACAAGAGGGGTGGTCAAATTTAAAAAACCTGGCAGAAAGAACTTGCAAGGATTTGGTATTTTTCTTTTAAAAAGTATGCAGTACTACTCTCAAAATAATGCTCTGAAGAGTATTATTTTTCCTTGTGATGATCCGTACTTCGAGAAGAAGCTTGTATGTGGTTTGTTTGGAGTGGACCCATGGAACGATTTAAGTACCTTTGGGGGATAGACAGAATGACTTGTATTACAGTCAAGCCTGCCTTTTCTGCCTCTTCACCATTCAGTTTCTGCACTGAAGTATGGTCTGACAAGCATCACAGTCAAACCAGAATGCAGCCTTTATCTCACTTACAATCTTGCCCTCCTACATTAAGCCTTTTTTGCTGTTGTTGTTGTATGCCTGTTGGTTTGATCATTGGCAGATTCACTTCCTTCTGAACTGCCAAATAAAACCCAGGCAGCATCAAGTGAAAAATGATGTAAAATTTCATTTCTGAAGTGATCAACAGAGTGAAAACCCTGAGCATCATTCTGAAGAATCAAAAAATTCTGCATCTTAAACATAGTAAATGGTCAAGCACATGAACTACAGACAGGACAGCTAATCATGCAGCTGTTCTTCTATTCACCCCTTGCTGTCTCATCCCCTGAAAGACAACATGTCATTGTGCACATTTTCATGAGTCTGCACAAGTTACAAGAAAGTCTCCGCAATTTCTTAAAATTTTTATTTGTTAGTCTGTTCTGTTATCTTGACTGAACATGGTAATGGCTGCTAGTAACAGGGAATGTGTCTTATTATAGAGGTGATTCAGTAGGGACTTGGCTAAAGTTAGATCATTCCTGCCTAGAAAGATATTTAAAGGAGAAACACTAGGGTTTGGGTTTGGGTTTTTTTTATGTTTTCTGGGGTGGAAAAGGTGGGTGGTTATTGAAAATGTCAGAACAAAATTACTTTAACAGACAATGTTGTTTGCCTTCCTGAAAATCCTTGGAAGTCTGTCCAGCACAATATCACTTTCATGTTCTATCTTGAACCTACAACAGAAGTAAATTGTATCTTTATAAAACCCCCACTAACTGGCAACTAAATTCTCTTTTCAAAAATTAATAACTAGATTTTATCATGGAGATTTTTTTATCTCCACTTAGCTGAAGGCAACAGCAAGTATTAAAACTTCTTTCTAAATAAAAATGCAGAAGGCAAATTTCTTATTCACATTCATATAAATTTTAGAGAAAACAGTGTTCAAAGTACCCAGTTTTTGTAGTTGTTTCCCTGGCTCGTGTAATATTTCATGTTGAGGTAATTTTAAATGTAAAAAGAAAAAAAAATTATTAAATCATTAATCTTTTGAAAGGTTACGCTGACTTTAAAATCACACATTCAGAAAGCCTTGGCAATGTAATTTAAAATCATAATGAATGAAAATGCAAGCTTTTTTATAAATTTACAGATTTATTTTACATTTAATATAACAGAAAATTAATACATTCTCGATTTGCTACTTTCACTGTGACTCCTCTAAAAATCATTACAATGTTAAAATCCCAAATGAAACTTGATTAATTACATTTAGCCTAAAACTGGTAGTGGTAGAATTTAAAACAAATTATTATCAAGAACTTATAAATGCCTTTTTGTATGCACCTAAATTTCAATCCTAGGTCAACTTAGTGACATATATTTACACAGGTACACCTCTGTAAATGCATAAAGTCTCAGTCCTTCTAGGACTTTGTAATAAGCATGTAATATTCTACTGCAGGTAGTCCTACTGAAGCCCAGGGAGCTGCCCAGAGCACACCAGTTAGTACTAAACATTTGCAGCATCTCTCTGTAAATGGAAGAGTACCATCAACTTTTATGAACCATTTTGGTATCAGTGGACTAAAATTCCTGATAAAGTGCAAAGAATTATTTATTAAATGATAACTTTTATAGGTTGTGAAATACCTGAGAGCACAGTGCTGAATTCATGACTAATTCTCAGCTCTGTTACAGGCTGACTGTGGTGAGTTGCATGGCAACTCCTATGTAAGATTCACCCTTCTTTTCAAAGAACTTCTGGGTGTTTTTCCTGTTTTTCACTGTAGCTCCTAGTTTCTGAAAAGGATCAGCAAGAAATCCAACAAAACGAAGCTGAAGGAGTGCTGAGATGTTGCTGAGGAAGTGCAGGAATGTTTTGTGAAAGAAACAGTCAGGAGACTTCCTACTCCGATCTGCAGGCTCAGTGTCTGAATATTTGCTTATTGCTCCCCAGCCCTTGAAAACACAAATAAGTAATAGCAAATAAACAATGTTGTACTCCTTGAAGAGGGGAGAGAATCAAAGCAATATCATTTTCCATCTCTGAATTCTTAAACTATTCAGTCCTTATCATACTCCAGCCACAGAACATTTCATGCCCACACAACTGAAAGATGAACACATCAGAAGCTTCTGGATTTACTTAATTTCTCTACCTTTTCATCACTGATTTATTTTTTTTTTATTCAAAGCTAATGAATGAAAGAAAGAGCATGAGCCGGTCTCTGATCTCTCTTATGTAGTTAGTAGTACAAGAGAAGTATCTCTTCCAATCCTTCCATGGAGTTATGCAGGCAAAACTGGAAGTGTTCTGGTTTATAAAAAAGCTATTTTAATCCATTCTGATCACTGAAGAACATTTTTCTGATGGACCTGCCACTGAATTTTCAAGAGCTTAGGATGAATACATTGGCCAGAGTTTCAAAAGGTCTTATTTCCCAGTGAAGCACTGAGGTAGTTTGATTTTCAAACGAGCATGACAGCCAAAATCTTTAGAAAACCTAGTGTTGGTATCACCAGGTGTCACCACTGAATTCCTTTTTCAGTCCAGCACCATTACAAGTGCTGAGCGTTTGAACGCTGGGAACCTAAGTGCCCTTTTTGAGGCTTTCACTGTTCTTGCTTGATTAAACAGTGCCAATTTTTCAGTATTAGATACTGTCACGTATGAACTTTATGTACATGAACCATATACTCTTCCATGGGGCTACAGCAGTAATTCGGACAGACTGCTGATGGGAGTGAGGGGAAAAGATTTAAGAGGTTTGTCAGTTTTAGAGGAGAAATAATTTAGATGCAAGCTATGCTTGTAGTGGGAATGATTTTTTTCTTCTTTTTATCTTGGGGAAAAATCTCTTTGAATAGTTTCAGTGTAATGCTCCTTTTGAAAAAGATATCATCACTGTCCTTTGGTGTATTTGAAAGCTTTGTAGTACTCCATGCAGGAAATGTGCCTTCAAGGTAAGCATCCATTTACTCCCTGAAGCTATACCCACTTTCAGCTTTCTTTCTATTTTTCATTATGGTTTTGTTTCATTTTTGACTGTGGTAAGACTTGAAGTATTGCAGGGAATTTTGTCTAGAAAAAGAAACGGTCTTTGATCACAGGAGGTAAAGATGAACACCACCTCTGGGCAGCTGAGCTTATTTTAGTGAATGCTTCTTACATTTATTAACTATGGACACCCTCCTAGCAAAGGAAAATGGGCAAATTCAGCTGAGAAATACCGTAACTTACTGGTGTTATTTTTGTCCTTTATTTTATTTAGACTCAAATTTAGTCATCCTATGAAAGAGACAGATATAGTAGTATCATAAGAAACTGCAGAAATTTACCTTTTCTGGTGGGTGGCTGGCATATTTACTTGATAGGACATCCGAGACCTGTTGGTCTGCATGTCCACATGACGTAGTAGCTGCTAAAACTCCCTCTTGATCATTCACCTTCCAGGACAGAGAGCAATTGCATGAAAGCAAGAGGAAAAAGTGTATAAAGCTCAGCCTGGAGGTACTTGCTCTGTTGCTTGCATTAAATTCTCAGTAATTTCCTTAGCCCTTGAATGCACACAAGCTAATCAAGCCCTTGACAGGTCACGTCTGTTCCAGAAGGTGAAAAATTCCTTTCAGTGACTCTTTGCAGTTTGTGTATAGATCTGTACTCATGTCCAGAACTAGCCAGCACAAGAATTTGCAGCACACAGAGATCACTTATGGATGAAGTGTTTATCCTATTCTGCCACTAAAGTTCAATCTACATGATGAGCTATCTGAGATACAAAATTTTGTGTGGTAGCAGGCAAAGCTGTTCCTATTCTTCCTGTTTTGTTCAGCCACCCACACATCCATCCATCCATCCATCCATCCATCCATCCATCCATCCATCCATCCTCCCACCCTCCCATCCATCCTACCCTCCCTCCATCTCTCTCCTATACTGGCAGTTCATTCTTTGCACTATTGACATTGATTGGTTTGATGATTATTTTGTAACATGTTCCTACCTTTTTGTTTTGTAAAATAAGAAAGTCTATACACTGGCTAACTTTGTAGAAGTGTTTTGTTTTGTTTTATCTTTTTATTTTACCAGGTGAAATGGGATGTCATATTTTGTTTGAACTATGGGAAAACTTAAATAAATGTTAAAATGAAACTTCCACATTTTCCCTGTGAAATTGAAGTTGTATGTACTGTATAATCTGATAAGTCAGAAGTCTTAAATTCAGAAGAGGAAAAGGGAATGTTTTGAATCATAGAATCATAGAATAGTTAGGGTTGGAAAGGAACTTAAGATCATCTAGTTACAACCCCCCTGCCATGGGCAGGGACACCTCACACTAAACCATGTCACCCAAGGCTCTGTCCAGCCTAGCCTGGAACACCACCAGGGATGGAGCATTCACAACTTCCCTGGGCAACCCATTCCAGTGCCTCACCACTCTCACAGTAAAGAACTTCTTCCTTATATCCAATCTAAACTTCCTCTGGTTAAGTTTTAACCCATTACCCCTTGTCCTATCACTACAGTCCCTAATGAAGAGTCCCTCCCGAGCATCCTTACAGGCCCCTTTCAGATACTGGAAGGCTGCTATCAGAAAAAGCCTAATTTACATTTCAATAATCAAATATTTAAAATAGATCCTTATGCTTTATATGACATAGTAGAGGGGCCTTCTCATTTACTGTATTACTTTGATGTATTTTTTTATTACTTGAAAAGTTAATTCAAATTGCTGAGTTTTTATGAATATTTTATAGACTAGCTGTTTTGACTGATCAGAAATATCTCTCTCCGATATGCTCCGGGCTTACCTCTCTGCTGTACTCAAACTAAGCCAAGCACAGGAATAGATCGAGGGAGCAAAACCCTAGATCAATCATCTCCCATACTCCTATATTTCTAGTCATAACTTTTCCAGAACAGCTACAGACATTTCCCGTATGCATATAGCTAAACATATCAACAGTGCAAAGTCATTTCTTTTTCATGGCTCTTTTCTGGTAAGACATACTTTTATAGAGGGAGAACCTAATTTGGGCAACCGCATGTTATAACTTTTGACTTAGTTTAACCTAAAACTAGTCTTGATATTATTTACTTTCTTGCATTAAATTATAAATATATGCAAATCTCCTAGTAAATTGTTTATCTGTTTTAATAATACTGTTTCCCTGCTCCATCTGAATTTGAAGGATAACAGTAATACAACTGATTTAATTAAGTTTTTACTACTTATTTATGCCTGCTTTTGATTACAAGACTGTGGCTCTATGTATATATACTGAATTATTTTTATTCAGTAGCATATCAATAGTTACTAAATTGTATTCACTATGGGCTTGCTCCCTGTATATCCTGCTGAAGAAAAAGGGAGTAGTGCATTTACAATATTGTGAGGAAAAATTCTGGACAAAGCAGTAGATATATCAGTGAAGGACAAATGAAAAGTACATTCACATATATACTCAGCATTCGTAGCAAGCAAAATGCATAGTGAAGAAACTAGCCCACTCAATGCCACAATACTTACAGAAAGTGCTTGTTCATAATATAACGGATAGTCAGTTCGTTTCTATTTGCTACTAGTGAGAAAAACCTCATCAAGCTATTTCTGCTTGCTTATACAAGGTCTGTGTAATCCACATTGCTCAGAAGAGCAATACTACTTCAGGTATTAGGTCTCAACTACATTGTAACAGGGTTGAAAAACTAGTCTGCCATCAAGTTACACGACCAGTGCTTCACCTGCTCACAACAATTTTGTACGCGCTGTCTAGCCGGTAAATCAGTACGAATGGTTTAATGACATTTTGCACTTGAACCACAAACTTACCAATACTATTGGGTTTGCACACCAATGTATTCCCATCATCTGAGCATTTAGTGAACTCCAGAAACAGAGACATTTGTGTCTGTGCTTTAAGAAGTCATTGTGCTTTCTTCATGAACAGACAGGAGGTTAACAGTACTCTGAAGTTATGGGAAACATCCATAACAAAGAGACGTGGGAGGGTTTGTGCAGTTCCTCTCCTTCATATTATGTTGTTGCAGAGTCTATCAACGGTTGCTGATGTGGTTAACCATTAAAAATGATAAAATATCAACACTGGCAAGTGTATGCAATGATATGTGTTCACTGTGAGAGAAACAGAAGGAGGGCGGGAGGGA